>JAQGAD010000346.1:0-44407 GCA_034696625.1 Isotomurus palustris | reverse complement strand
GCTGCGCTGCGCCAACTTCAGCCCTCTGCTGCGCTGTGCTAACTTCCGCTGCGCGCTGCGCTAACTTCCGCGACATGGAAAGGCACACATCATCACCGTCTGTTCGTATTACTCGATTTATTTTAATGGCCTGGAAAGAGAAGAAAGCTTACGTACACCTTACCTAAGAGTGGTGACGGATATATGTCATCAAATCCTTGCATTTTGCTTGCAAATTCTCCTTTGCGTGTGCAAGATTCGCCTACAGAGTTGTTTGCTTAAGGCTCCTTTCATCCAACTTATGCAGCTAACTTCCATGTTTTATGTTTCGTCTGGGTGGCTACTGCTCTCTGACACACTTTCTGAATTTCCGAAGAAACTACCTATATAGCCTATGGAAATTAAAAGTTTATACTTTTCCTACGCTCTGTCCTCGTGCCAATTAAAAGTCCTTATAACGTTTTATTTTGTATGCACAATGGAAAGACTTTTCCCTGATGAAGTAACTTATTTTTCTGATGTGAATTTAATGGCTAATTTTTGTATTCCAGAAAGGATGCATAAATTAGAAAGATGAATGAAAAATTAAACGTTTAGAAAATGCAATCGCAAACTTACTGAGCTTTTGTAAGATGCAGGACTGTTGGGCTTACTATTTTGTAAATGAGAAGTTATCTCCAATTGTTTTTGAAACAAAAGTTTTAGAATAAGGAAAATTTCCCTTTTTCCGGTGACTTTGCACGAAACATAAAAAATTGGGAGATGATAATCTTACCTGGACACTCACAATCGTTGGCTGGTGGGTTAACTAACTAAGTGAGGTTTTTCTGCTATTGTTAAAAGTTAAGTTACTCTTGAATTCGTTGAGCTAAGGGCGTAAGTTAAGGGTCAGTAGGGACGAGGACTGAGGAACTTGGAAAGTTGATAGCTTAAGGAGCAAGTTGAAGGAAGACTAATGTGCATAAGAATTTTTCGGCTGGTGAAATAAACCCAGATTTGCCTTCGACGCCAAAGCTAGTGAGGCCAAAGCCGAAAAGTGAGGCGCAGAATCACCCGATTCGGTTTATTCGTATTTTGCCTTAGCTTTCCCTGCTATCCAACAAGTTAGAAAGCAACATTAGGAGCTTTCTACATTATACATGTATCTCCAATGTCATCCACTATAGTTTCTAATTTTCTAGTTTCTACTACATATCAATTTCCCGTAATACGACAACATTAACCTCTATGTGTCTTGTGATAAACAGGAAATTAATACGTGTAAAATTATACACATTATATTTTCTCTATTTGCATACGAAAAATAAATATTATCATGACAGTAGTGACAGAAGACGTTGAATTAAAAACACGCAATTTCATGAGAAATTAGAA
Source organism: Isotomurus palustris (assembly GCA_034696625.1). NCBI lineage: Eukaryota > Metazoa > Arthropoda > Collembola > Entomobryomorpha > Isotomidae > Isotomurus > Isotomurus palustris. The sequence continues at coordinate 43,054 of JAQGAD010000346.1, read as the reverse complement.
CTGGATAATTCAAACAGGGTAAAATTGGTACTAGAGGAAGACGGATGGAAATAATAGCCACTTGCGGTAATGCAAAACACTTGGAAGGTTTACTATATGCTTAATGAGTCGCTGCACTTCGTGTGCATGAACAATTCAATGATGACCATTTCAAATAAATTCAGCATACGCAGAATACATTATAGGAGGAACTTTGATTAAATGAATAGAATTTAATGACATCTCGTGCAATTGGACGAGAGATAATTATTATTAACCTTTAGTGAAGGATTATTTAACGTTTATCATCAATATGACGAAGTCTAAAGGGACTTGGCCAAAGTAACTTGTGCTGTGGCATCATACGAATCCTCGCAATTCCAAGAATAAGGTCTCTCTTGTGTCTTCATTCATATGCGGAGAAGGACACGGCGAAAACTAGATTATCGCAGTACACCATGAGGGTCACACAGCTTCATCATCCATCATCGTCATGCACGGATTTTACGTGAGATCTTCAGGATGAATCATCGCCATCACCATCGCTTCTATCGAACCCACAGTCGTCCCTCAGTTTCCAACAGTTTTCTATTTAATTCTTCTCATTGGCAGCAATCCTGCATATCTTTCATAATGAAGACTTTTGCCGGTTAATATGCATGTATACTGAAACTGAATTCATGTACGCATTTTACTACACCTTGAAGGCAGGAGGAGGGCAATTTACGAACAGCAGCTTATTGTATTGGCTTAGAAGCAGTAGAATCAGTAGTAACTTCTGTGTAATTCAAAACGGAGGTTTTTAAATTTGTAGGTGACAGTAACAACAAATGTGACAGTTAAGTACATTAGACCTGTCATTAATTGCAGAGAGGGGATCTCTGTGTGCGTAGTGTGTATGTTAAACAGTCTCTCTGTTCTTTAGTATAGGGATGTGAATATATTTATGTATTTCGGTTGATAAAGGCCATTGAGATTCCTGTAGCGTTGAAGCGTTTAAGTGTGAATTCTCGTGTTTATAAAACAATGCAATAAAATAAGTCGGTTAAATGTGTGACATTGCATGGATTATTGTTTTATTGCTGAGATGAAATTATGAATGCTACACATGAGGGAGAGTAGGTCTCGCAATGTGCAACGAATGTCAAATGAAATCCGACACCGTGGACGATATAATGATATTGAACTTAATAATATTAATGGTGGAGGGAGACGACGACGGTGGGGGTGTTGGTGTGACAGTTTGCTACAAGAACAAATGCGATTTCCACTCGTATTAACTTCCTATGGGTCAAGGTTGGACTTCCGGACACACTTCGAAATAGTGTCTCATTGAATAATGAAGGATTTACTTGTAAGTGCCATTAAAGCCTCGTATTATAAAATGTGTGTAATATACATTTGTGACTATGTGAGTGTGTGTGTGGAGTCTGATTAAGAGTGGAATTTATTGTGCCAAGGTTGCACAAGTAAGTGATGAAGATTGGAAGACGAATAGTGTGACTCTCTTCATCCTCTGGTGGTTGCGTAGTTGAGCTAAATGGTATCTTAGTGAACTTAACCTTACAGACCAATTTAGGAATAATAATAAGACGAGAGACGATGCAATTGACTTATTGGACAAACAAGATGCGATGATGGTACGTATTTATATAATGTCTCCTACTTACAACACGAGCGTCTGTTTGGAAGAAGATGCCTTCCACTAGGAAAAAGTCCTACAGGGAGGTTGGAATTTACGAGTCGTGTTTGAGTTTACGATGAATAATGGATGGAAGTTAAGTGGAACTGGATCCCAGAATGTTTGAAAATTCTACGTGAATTTTCAAAGGTCGTGTGATCGCGAATCCCCCCAAGTGTTTGTGAGTCTTGGTGAGCTTCATCATCGCTTAGAAATTCTAGGTTTGAAATTCGAATGCATTTAAACTCGTGTAGGTCCTGTGAGTGTGGAGAGAGTTTGAATCTGTATGGTTTATATCGCTTGGAGGATCACCATGCAGCCAGAGAGATAGGGTCAACTGATTGAATACAAACATCGACCTTGGGGCTGGAGAAGGAATGGTTGATATGAATGCAAACTAGTACGAAGAACTGACCCTTGTGAGGATTCAGCAGGCTCATCTTTTGCCACGAATTCCTTTCCGAATTATATTCCTTCTGTCTTCATATCTCATCATCGTCATCGATCGTCTTTCCGTTTAGCCTGTCTCCTTAGAATTCACTTTGGCGTGCCTACTAACCTGGATATAATTTACTTTAATAAGTTAAACCAACGCATCGGTAGATAGTAAGTAGAAGCAGATATAGCGGAATTCATGAGGATTTTGGCGACATTCTTCACTTCATTACACTGCTTAACCTTCAGAGTAATATTATCATGCCCTTATTATTGTCTCCTCCAATCGAACTTGTATAAACCTAATATTGAGACTGGACTTCTCTCATCAAAACGCAGAAGAGCCACACGGAGACAATTGGAAAGTAGATGTTAGGATGAGACCCGGATAAGGAAATGCAAATTGAGTTGCCTAAATGTGTATGAATTCAAGTGCAAGGAGAGTGAAGCGCATGCTTTAATAATGCCTAGTGTATTAATACTGGAAGGAAGAAGAGAATCAGCGAGTTTTGCCAAACTAAACTCTCCATGCGAATTAGTAGAGCCTCGGAGTTCTGTGAGTGCACACGACTTTCATGCATGGGTGTCATTTGAACCTTCTTCTTAACTAAAGAAGGAGATAAGCCATTTACTTTATCGTTTGGAGAAGTCTTCTTACACATTGTGAGTTCATAAAGTCCCTAAATACCCCAAGAAGTGAAACTGTTTGAGAGCATCAGACAAGAAGGAATCACAGGAACCGAGTGGATCATCGTAGAAGTAGCAGTGTGGTCACATCACATAAAAAACACTTTGTACATACACACACATACACAGTGAGAAGTGTATGAGACTGACAGTGAGACTTGGTAAGCCAAGCCAAGACAGAGAGTGACTTTGAAGATGGAAGTTGTGGAAGAGTGACCAGTTCTTGTTCTTGTAAAAGATGATGTGGCTGAACCGGCTTGTGGCACAATTTCGAGCAGTGCAAGATGAAAACACGGCCAGAATGTAAGGTAAGTTCGTCCATTCGCCTTTCCAGAGTCAACGAACTTGGCCCATTCATCATAACACAAACTCCTCCATGCATGCAGAGACGCGTACATCACAAATGATCTCCCGAAATCTCATCTCACGACTCCCTTTTAATTCTCACAGAACACTCACCTTACTTCTTTCTTGCCTCATTGGTCGGTCTGTCGGTCGGTCGGTGTATTTTAGGATGAGCTAATCTTACACGCAACAACCTCGCGATATTATTATTATTATTGTCATTGTCCAGCAGGACAAAGGGTGATGAGCGTAATTGTTCAGTCTGCATTTTTATATAGCGTACTCATATTGTGATCGTGAGGCACTCATGTCTAAATGTCACTTAGTACCATCGTTTTAGATATGTATCTCACTGTACGTCGTTTCCAATAGAATTCATTTTGTCTTGTGGGATTTTTTTGGTAAAGATAAGAAAGAAAAGAGAAGTGCAAGGTTAAATGTCAAGGAAGAAATTTCACACATTACATAAAAGTCGCTTTGATGCGTTAGTCGGATATATGGAGGTTATAAGACGCAGATGTAATTATATTGATTTCTAATTAATTCTTTCTATGAAGTCTGTCAAGTCCAGTGATTAATATAATTACACTGTGGATCGTGTGGACCTTATTAAGTTGTTTTTCCTCCAGTACCTGCCTCCATCCCTTCATCTTTCTTCCTTCGTGTATACTTTCCTACTTGTGCACCTACTTATCACCATTAGCATCGTGCAAAATTCCTTGCTTTCTTGTCGAACATCTTATCTCCCGAACGATCGTTGTAAAAGGGATTTTGAAGTTGAGTTGTGTGTGTGAGTATATAATTTAGTTTTGTGCGTAGTTGTGTTTCAGCGTGGAGTGTATAAAGGGATGAGTTGGGGTTATCATTCATATATTAGTAATAATTCCAATATCGGATATATTGGATATAGAGTTACATGTCTTTTTGCGTGCAATTTGAATTGAATATAAGAAGGTGTTTGTTTTAGCTCACATTTGAGCCAAGTATTTTTGAATTAATTAGAATTCGGAGTGAGTGTGGAGGAAGGAAGGAAGGCTCGAGGTGGTGGGTGTATATGGTGTATATGTATATTACATGAATTTAGATGGATGTGTATGTATGTGTGTGTTTGTGCATATTCGTATGGATGCGAATGGTGCGTATGGGACGGGGCACGTGTACAAGGGATAAGGAATATGTGTGAAGAATTCTTGAACTCTCCGAAGGAAAATTGCACGGATTTCTATATTGCAAATGGAACAACGGGTAAAAGTGCGTGTGAGATGCGTGTGTAAGTTTATTCTTGGAGGTGGTGGTTGGCTTGGGTTGCCATTATGGGTTGACAAAGCACAGGATATTTACATGGATCATGTGGGATTCATACGCGTATGTGTCCTCCTCTACGTGAGTAATAAAAGTGCGAAAAATGTGCGTGTACAAAACAAACACTTTGCCAAAATATTTGAGCTAGTAAAAAACTCTTAGCGAGCAAAATACACATTGCTTAATGTGCTTAAAGGGTGCTGGACTCCTCGGAGGCTTAAGTAAACTATATAAGCACGATTACGCATGAAACAAGAGAGCTTCGTCTTCTATCTCTCCTCCCGGAGTCATACGGAGGATTTTGCAAGTGGGAGTTTTTTTCGGAAACTTGTTAAGTGGGTGTGGTTTTCGGAGTGTAAGTTGGAGGTCGGTGAAGCCAAGTTTATGGCTCATGTGGCTCTATTTATACTCTCGGGCAAGTTCATTGGCCCAATGCTTATCAAATGCCCAATTAAATCCACACACATTCTCCTCAGGAGATGCTACCCGAAAAAATCCAGTAGTGCTAGACATGAAATCTCGCAGATATATTCTTTTGAATATGTGTGTCAGCCCAGGAAAAAATATCCAGGCTTAAGTGTGTACACCACCACCTATTGAATGTCAGATCCCCATTAAGTTTGCTCTCGTGAATAATTAGTCCGCAAGTTGTGCTTTTAATGCTACAGGACTTTTTAACTTCAAAACTTTAAACTAGTTTAAAATGAAAAATTATTTAAAAAAATATAAATACTGCGTAGTTCACAATAAGTTTAATTTAGACTTTACGGTATTATCAATATTTTAAGGTGTTTGTTTTGCCGTACTTGCCTTTCTTGCTCGTGACAGCTAGAAGAGTTAAAAGAATAGATAGAATAGATATAACCGGGTTTTTAATTTAGGCTGTTCGCTTAGAACTCTAAAATGCATTTCCTTAGGTGCCTAAAAGCTGCAAATGAATAATTGAAAAGCCACCTAGAAATTTTTCATTAGACTTATACACGCTTACAATATGCTCTATTTATCCGTTATTCAATTTTAAATCCATTTAAACGATTAAAACTCGTGGCCTATACATTGAGAAAGATTAAACTTGAACTAGCAATTGCGTAAATATTGTTAATTTAGGGACACATGTAGATTTTGTTATTGTTCTACTTGAACAAGGAGAAATATAAGAAACAAATAAGAACGCAATTGCCATGAAGAGTTACAAGCATGAAAAACATTATATTTGGACAATCAGCTCATTCTTTTATAGTATTCTGTATGAAGTGGTGTATAATTTTGAACTATGGATTACATAGTGATTGTCTTTCGTAATATGACATGACATTTAAGCTTCAATGAGAAATGACAGAGGACTTTCTCTTTTGCAAATCATTGGAGAAAACTCTGAAGGCAACACACGTGGAGAAAAGAAGGAAAAATTTTGCTAACTTTTTCTCCAACACTCTAGTGGCATTATTATGTGATAGAATATTATTTTATGGGTAAAAGTTTTATGAAAAGTTGTTAAAACTGTCGCATAGAAAAAGGAAGTGAAAGCGAGGTTTCTTTTATCTTTCGGACACCGGGGAGATAGATGCACCGATGAGAAAGTTTGACCATAAGCTAAAGAATGTGTGGAGAGGGATTGGAAATAAAATTTTTGCTGGCCAAAAGGCCTCTCTGTCTTCTCGCTTTACTCTCTCGTGTGTCTGTGTGTCCTTCTGCGAGGGCCTCACAAAAAGAAAAGTAGAACATAAAATTGCGGCACAGTGGAATTTAGAATTTCGATGCGAATCAGAAATCCCAATCGGATTGCATGTATGAAAGTTTAATAAAGTTTTGTTTGTTGTGGGGCATCTAACGAAGGAAGTATTCAGGTTGTGGATGAACCAGGAAGAAATTCCAGGTGTGCATTCGATAATTAAATCCCCTGCAGTAGTCCTCTCGGTGTCCACTTGTTTTCTCCTCAATTATTTTCCGTTTCAAACAGAGGTGGTCTCATGTCAAATTGGAACGACACCAAAGGCAACAAACCAAATGCCGTTTTAATTACTAGATTGCATTTGTCATGTTACTCTATCATGTACACAATGCTCTCCACGTGTAAATCGAATTATTTCAAATTATCCTATGAACATCTTCTGAATCATCGACCTCCTTCTCCAATAATTTCTCTTAAGTGCTAAGCAAGTCGATTTTCATCGAACTCCAAACAATCTACGATATTACGCCTAATTGTGGACAAAACTATTAGCTTTTGTGCTTAGACTTGTATGTTTGTAGTCTTCGGCACTTTATAAATTTTTATTTCTCTCTTCCTTGCTCGAAATCATCTTGAAAATCAATTACCTTGACTTAATTAATGATTTCCAATAAAGGAAATGCATTGTAGCTTTTTTACACTTCTCGTTTCCTTCAATACGATGATAATTTTTGGAAATGAAATGTCATCGCTTGAAATTATGATTCACAAAGAGTTTAACACCGCAACTGGTTGGTTCTTATGAAAATGTGTTGCATGTTATCTTGCTTATGCAGTAAGTGAAGCAAAGTTCTGGAGCACTAAATAAAGCAAAGATTGGGTTCAGTATTAATGACAGAAGCATGGACGTGATTTACCTCGCTAACTGTGAGTAATCGAGAAATTTGCATGCAACAGGAAGTCAGTATGAATGACACAATGCAAGGATTTGAGACTTGGAATGCACTTTATCTGTAATTACAGTTTCATCATTCATTGATCTCCAACCATTATGTTTGGTTGGTTAAGGTGATTTAAAAACGATTTTTTTGAAAAGCCAGTGCGTATCCAAAGAAGAAAATCCTCTTATTTTTAGAAAGCGTTTAATTCCCTCAGTGCATAATAATAATATAGGAGCTTTATTTGAAGAAGTTTGAACCACCTAATTCATAGGCTCTCTGTTGTAGTCTCTGTGTGACTATTGAGACTTTGCCCAGAAGATCTCAGGGCTGCTTAGAATGTGCGAAATCCCATTTTTTGACGGTGGTTTTTGTGATCCACCATACATATTCTCATGCAAAGCCAAATGATATAATAATAATGGAAGGAATGATGAGGTGAACAACAATTAAGTGATCACTTTCACCATCATAAGAGGTGTGTATGCCTATATGGCTGTTTAACCACTCTAATGCTTTATGTTGGGAGATATAGGTACGTATCCTTACTACTTGGTGGTTGTAACTTAGTTGCCATTATTTGATAAGACTTGTACGTGTGTATTATATCGTTGTATTAGGATAAGGGTTTCCCCAAAGAAGTAGAAGACGACTTCCCTCTGTACAAGTTGTTCGTTCGTTCGTATTCCTACTGACGATAGTGATGATGATGATGATGATGAGGCTGTCTAGGAAATAGCGTGAGACTGAGTGCAACAACTATATTAGCCTCACCACTTCTACTACTACTACTGTGTATTACTAATACTATACTCCCAGGCCATTGAACTTGACGAGATGGTTGCAAACTTTGTGGATGTACCTCGCGAAAAAGCTACGGGCTGTCCATTCAAATTTACTCGGCCTACCTCAACTTATCACATTGGTCCGTGGGACACTGCGTGGACTCTTATTCCTCCTGGGGATGTGTGCCTACTTGTTACGTTCACTCTCCTGATGCACCCATCAATTAGTGCTAATGAGCTCCTGAGTGCTTAAGTATGAATGAGGAACGGTATTAAATTAGGATGGAATATGAGTGTCTGAAGTTATCAGCCATATACACGTCTTTATGTTTAAAGCGTGCAACTAACAATATTATAAATATTGATAATATTACTGTAACTTGAGGAGAAATATTAAAACTTAATTCTGTTCAATTCTGTTAGATTAGTGTTTTAGGAGGATAACGGGCGTTGCTGAAGTTCTTGAAAAAATCGTTACATAGTGTAACATTAGGAGTAGCAGCAGTGACTTAGTTAGAGAAGGTGACTTATGCATATTAACGAATGGCATAAATCAATAATATACGCTTTAGATTTTTCCTTTTCTTTTGACCAGGAATTAATTATCTACATGGATGGAATCTATAGATATTAGGTGTGCAAGTTGTAGACTTGTAGAAGCTGTCTGATGATGGGTTATGTATTACAGAGTTGGAAGAGCTGGTAGATTGATGTAAAAGGAGCTATGTGCGAATGTATGTGAAGAACGGAACTTAACATAACCGGAACACTTTGGATGTGTATCGTTGAGAGTGAGAGTGTGTAATCTTTCTCTAGCTAGACAGCTTTTTGGGTTAATGTTCTTTAATACTTTGATAAACTTCTTGAAAGGGCATTCTTGCCTTGTCGACGGAGGGAGTGGAGGCAGAAAAGAAGCGTTCGGAAATATTTGCCAAGGACAGAGCCGTTCGTTGTGATGGAGGGAGACGCTAAGTATTTCTTTTTGTGGGCTACGAAGGAAGGAAGGAAATTGACGGAAAGGTTCATGAACGACGAGTGGCTCACTCACGGTTTATGATGAATGAGTGGGACCGTTGCACCCACCAGACGGTGAGGTCAATAGAATTCGTGAATGACCCTCTGATACCCGGGTTCGGGTAGAATAGCCTCGCACTCGCACACACACAATACGTCACTCAATCTCTCTCCTGGTCATTGGACTCTACACGCACATCCTCTAGTCATCTTCGTCATATATGCCAATATTAATAATAGTAACACATCACAAGCTCACTTTTTGCGCGTTTGCAAAAAAACCCCGAGTATTAGCGAACTGTGGACTAGTGTGGACAAGCCTTCTACTTAATAGTTCTTCATATCTGCATCTGATGTATTTGTATATGTGTGTGTGTGTCCATTAGATCTTTGCGGAGAAAGTTGTGTGGATTGTGGATGACAATATAAATTATGAGTGCATATAATACATGCTAAAGCTTGTAGATAGGGTGATTAGATGTTTATGGCGTGTGCGGTGAGCGATTGGAAACTTATTATGCAAAAGACTCCTTTATGGATATTGTGGGGTGTAAGATGAATGTATGTATATGTTTATACATTAGACATGATCACACACACAAACACACCTGAGAGAGAATGTTGACCCTGTGTGGTATTTGTTGTGTGTATGATGATGATGATGGTGATGTGGTCGGGTGAAAGTCCGCATGAGTTGCTCCGAATTCGGATGTATTCTTCAGGGGACTTTCACCCGAGAACGCAACGCAGCCACTCATCAGTCGTAACTCATGGGACTCATTTACTTTAACAAGTTCCATTACTCACCTTTGGCACACACACACACAAACGCCTTAGATCGCTCCACCTTTCTGCCTTATCTGTAAATCAGTTCATTAAGACTGTCTGTAGTTTCCTTGAAGGTTATCTGGAAGTTGGAGGGAAGGAATGGGAATGCACACACTATCAGTCTTATTGGACTCGCTGCCAATATTCATATTAAAGTTTAGTTAGACACACACAATATATAATAATATCAGTGTTGTAGTGCCTGGCTCTCATGAAGCTATTTGCAAGTGATGACTACCTCGGAGGATGATTCACGGCTGCAAGTACGTTTTAAGCTGTGTGCAGACAGTTTCCAGACACAACACGGGTGACTATGACCTTTTCTCGAGAAGCTGCAGTTCGTAGTAGGATATGGGTGAAACCGCAAAGGAAAGCAATAATAATAAGGATGGAGCGTAGAGACAAGTGAGATGACATTTAGGAAATTCAGTGTGGTTGGTTGTCCAGGTTCATTGAGGATTTAGAGTTAATTGTGGTCGGAAGGAAGGAAGGAAGAACGTAAGTAAGTACGTACGTTGTGTTCCTGGGGATTCGGGTGCAGTGAACCTCTCCTCTGGTCATCATCATCATTCACGCATCTGGCTATTTTTTGCAAACAAATAAATGGCACCACCATCACCACAACTCAATACTTTCGCAGAGAGTTAGTTGGCCTCACGCTACGCTTTTTGCATCATCAGGTGCCTTTCACAGAAACAGAGTGTCTCTGGCTGGGCTTATCCATCTCGACGAATGCTGCGACGCTTATCTGTCCATGTCTACACTTGACTTATCAACTCGCACTTACTTCCGCATACTCCCTCCGAACCTTATCTCTCTAGTTGAAGCCCTCTTATCTGTCACTAACTCACATTTATAAACAAACTTCATTCTCATCGTTTGTCTCTGGTTCATTCTGCCCAGTGCGAAGTGCAAATCGACCTCCTCGTTATGTAATTACATCGTGAAATGGTCATAGTTCATTTCATCAGATGTTCGCTAATATTTGCCGTTACTACGAACGACTCAATTAATATCGGGTTGATTAATTAAAACTCGAAGGGTGCGTTGCACTCAGAGGTTAGTTGACTTAGGTCGGTTCCTTAAGAACGTGAAAGTTAAAAAATGATTTGACTTTTGAATCTTAAGTTACTGCAAAAAGTTCCCATAAGGAATTTATGGGGTCTTTTGAGATTGCGAAATCGATACGGAGAAATTGGCAGACAGTAGAAAGGAAGGAGAGAGATGGATGGACATCCTGTTGCTGCGAGTGCATCTGTTGATGCACACAGTGAAATTGAACGTGTCAATTTTGATTTTTGGCAAGGGACGATTCAATGTGGGTCACCCACATCCAACATTTTATATATCTCATCCGCCGATCTTGGCTCTTGACTTTTCCCAATTGAACTTGCATCTCTGTTCATACTTGGATACCTCATCTGTGGTCGTGTCCTTTCTCTTTCTTACGTATACAATGGGACACACCCTGTTTCATGACGATTCTCTACTTATCTTCAGAGAGGAGTTCACTACGCTCATCTTAAAATACTGAAATCTTTAGAATAATTTATACATCCTTAAATAAGATATGGCTCAAGTGGTACTAAATAAATTACTACTAAATAGTGAGTGAGAGAGTGGAAGACTGTGTCACTCGGACATTTCCCACGAGACGGGTTTTCGCTCATCCACTTCCAACTTCCTTGTTATCTTTCATTATCATTCGCTTATGCACAAATGCCTTTCTGGACTGAGGACAAAAACTTTTTCAGCTTTCTTCTCACGCTGTCTTGTAATTGGAGAGTCTTCCGCTCTCTTCCCCATTTGACCATGGGGAATCGCATGAAAAATATTTCTTTCGCGAAAACATGGATATTTCTTAAAAATCAGGGAATACTTCCTTGGCCGCCAGTGTTCTTGTGGGGGTAAGTAAAAATATTTGGGGGATTTTGATGCGTGAGAGGGGTTACAGGCGACGGAGAGAGATAGAAAATATATTCAAAATAGCAGAGAGAGATGGTTTGTTTGGGGATTTAAATGCCTAGGAGGGAACATGAGGGTTATATTTCCATTCATAATGGGTGATGCAACTGTGGGGCCATTAAAACAGCAGTACAAAGTTTTAATAGGCTTTTGTGCATTTATGCAATGAATAATGAGAGTGTGTGGGACTAATTCTTCTTCGGAGGTAAAGGGACAAAACACTAGGCCACCTTGATAATGCTACACGACCTAGAGACAAGAACCTCGAACGCGCTTCGAGGTTGACATTGACTTCTGCACAAGTTCTTCTTAAACCCACGAACCATTGTGAGTGATCACAAACAATAATAACAATAATACTAATAATTAAGAGTTACGTGAGGGTATCCTTGAGTGAGGTGACGGTGGTGGTGCGAAATGTGATCTTACCAATGGACCGTATAGGGCAATATTAGAGAGTCGCACGATTAATATTCATATATACACATGTAGTAGTGTGAGACTGGTGATGCGTTGGGCGGTTTACCTTAGCACTGAACGCGTGGTCTGACCTTTGACAGTCAAGGTCCAAAACTTACGACGAATCACATTGACGTAGCCTTTTCCCCTTTTTATGACTCAAAATCAAGTTCATCCACTTTGTTTAACGAGCTAAAGAATAAGGCTTTTATTTGAGCCAGCACAATATTTATTGTTGTCCCATCAAACTTCTCGTCATCCCCAGTATGTGTAGCAAACACACACGTACGGTCTCTAATTTCTCACACCTCACTAAATCCTCCCAGATCGCTCACATGAGTTTTAGCCTTTTTTATTATTAATGGAATTAATGGAATTATTTTCTTCACCTCTCACCAACATCCAATTTAGTGTTTACTCAATTCAGAAAAAATGTGGATGCGACAAAGAATTTCGTGAGGAAGTTGTACGTGTATCACTACCAATACTATATTATTGTAAAAAGTTACTCTTTTCTGTGATAATAAGGAATACGGATTGTTCTATTGGGTTTCAGTTATTCGGTTTATTGCACACAGCTTTTTTATTTATCCTTCATACATTCATGTCAGAGGTTCGTCATTCGATGTATCTTTGTAAAGAAAGAGTTAAGGATATTGTTGTTGCGAATAAATAGTGAAATGCTCATTCATAGTTTTCGATCGTATTATCTCTGTAATGTAATGCAAAACACGAAACTGTAAAATGCTACTATATGACACAGATTGTAATTGTTTACAGTGCGGTATAAATGGAGTATTGAATTGTGATTTATTGATAGATTCGAATGATTCAGATATCAGATTGACGCTACTTACACGGCAACCTTGTTCGCAGAAGGAAGGGATGGAGTCACATATGGAATGGATGCACAGAGATTGTGATGCACCTTCCTGTGAGCATATCTAAATTTGATGACATTCAAAAAGACACAGAGTGAGCATTTAAACCAGAGAGGGTTTATTGTTAGATGAATGTCAAGTGTGACAGAAGAGCTTAACAATGGATTGACAATGAGTTTTGTAGTATGTGTATACATTACACATAAGTATAGCAGGAGAGGTAAAGGTACTGCTGCTGGCTTCGTTGTTCGTTATATACGTTGCAGATTAGGTATGCAAAAGCCAGAGAGAGCGGATTGAAAGATGATCGAATCTTCGATAATGTACAACCTAACGATGTTTCTGCTAAACCTGCAGCAGGAGCGACAAATTTCGCTTACGATGTGTTGGATGATGATGAGGGCCTTTTTAGAGCCTCAAGATCATCGACAATTAATTCACCTTGGATCTCTTTCTGGTTGCAGATGTTCTTTTATAAACGCGAGGGCCCACATCACTCCTTGAAACTCAGCATTCACAGTGACCTTTAGCTTTAAGCGAAATTCTATGAAAACTAAAGCTCCCTATTGATTCTGATAAATGCACACACACACACTCACGAGACAATCCATATAATTCTCCTACACCAACTAGGATGGCATATTTGGATGGGTTTGCTATCAATAAGCTAATTAAAGCATTTCCATTTTTCTGGCAATGGTTTGGACTTAATTGTGCATCAAATAAGGCAGAGTTAAGATTTAGAAAGAGCAATGGCCTGACTTAGCATTAACTAGCATGTGAGGGTGTACTTACAAGTGGTTTACACGAAGAAAATGGCTAGTTAAATTCTTTTATTTTATAAAAGAGTGGTAATCAATTGTCGGGATGCACTTTGTAATTGTAGCAACAATAGACGAGATACAGCGTGTGATAAAATGGCACTCTGAGCGTAATTTATCATAGTGACTTTTGGTTGTTGAGTAATGCACGTTTGTCTCGTTCGAAGTACGTACATAAAGTATAGAGGAATGTGTAGAGAGTGTTTTTAGAAACTGCATTGTTGGATTAAATCCTGCCTCACTGTAATGTAAGGTTAGTTAGTTGATTCGTTCGCATATATACGCACAATAAGAATGAAAGGATAGTTAAGTGACTGGCTAACACGACGGAACACAATTTAATGTCTATAAAAGCTCTCTCTTCCCACAACGAAGGTCACTCACTTTTGCTCACCAACTTTTTCATACTTTGGCCAAATATTATTCACCTACTGGGTGAGCTCACCAACAAAGCTGCCTGCATGCATGCATTCATTTTATTTGTGTCTGTGTGAAACTATCAAATGTTGTACAGGAAACTCCAATCTGATCACACAACTCCATTCCATATGCTACATTTATTTAAAGTCTCTCTCATTTCTGTAAAACAATTTCATTTTTAATTCCCTATTTATTCCAATCCTCATTGGCTGGTGTGTGAAAAGGCTTTTTATTGATGCCTGCAAATAAAGTGATACTTCTGCATTCCTCCTCTCTCAAAGACAACTCTCCTAGCTTTTTATTCAATATTTAACTGTGAGAGTCTCTAACTACCTACCTAACTACATGTGCTTGTTAAAACTCACCAATGACGTAAAATTTATTCTTGGAATGAACCCACCAATGTGTTTTTTGCTGGTGGCAGCAGCGAAGAAATATCGTTAGTAGCTCCTGTTAAGATGAACTCCGACTAAAAGCACAAATTACAATCAAATGCTTTAAGCATATAGCTGCTTCTATTATTGTTGTTATTACTGTATTAGTGTAGTGTTTAAACTAATATTTTGTGGGTAATAATGAAGTTTGGAGATTTCTAAGAATACTTAGAATCCTAGGATTTGTAAAGTGATAAAGATACATGAGGGTTGTCCGAATTTAACGGAAATTCTGGTGATGACGTTCATACCTGCACTTTCCCTTTCGTGCATGAGCAAATGATATGAATCTGAAGATTTGGCGAAAAATGTTTTTGAGGCCGAGGATGGTTCATGTGGCCTCAGGAAATGGTTTTCTTGGTTGAGATGCTCATCATAGCTTAAGTGGTAGCTGCGTGTGTGTAGGAAGGAAGACAGTGAAAAGGATTCTTCAACTCCAGACCGGCAGTCATGCAAAAGAAATATTATGCAATTATTACAGCATGTGTAGTGTAGTGTGTAGCATTAAATGTGAATGGGTACGATCATCACCTTTCTCGTGTTTGTGGAATACGAGGCCCACACTGAGAGGAAGGACAACCTCCTCCAGAAGAAGAACGAGAAATTGCATTAACCTATTTCCACACTTGCATGCGATCCCTTTTGTTTCCTTAAACAATACGGGTGCAAATAATGTGACAAGATTTTTCACAAGTTTAGGTGCGAATGCCCTTTGTACTTTTATAAATAAGGAGAAATTACTTTTTTATACAAGAAGATTCCTTCACACACATTCAAGTTTTAGAGAACTTAAACACCAAGGAAGAAATTCTAGGTTTCCGGGTTTAGTATTTTAATGCATTTGGCATTCATATTTTTCTGCAAGAGATGCACGTTCTCGAAAAGGTTACACTTAATTCCTCCTGAAGGAAAGTGGGATGAATAAAATGATTCTTTGAGGATTAATCAAACGACACATATTTATAAACGATTCATTGAGATGTTGGGTTATGAGATACGCTCCGATGTGCAGATAAATTGTCCTAGAGTGAAACGTGATAGGGATTTAGACTTGCCATTTCATTTTTATTTTGGTGGTGATGCGATAGTGGTGTGGATATAATATATTGGTGGTAAGGTTTATGATATCGGAAGTTCATTGAGAAAGATTTATACAAACTAAAAGAAGTATAATAACAATAATTGTGATAAGGGATTGTGTGTGTGTGTGTATGATGTACTTTTGGATGGAACGCCATACTCATTTGGCTGATTTACTCATTCCTCAAATATTGGACATTGAAACTGGACATTGAGATTTTTGCAAACTCATCAAAATGGCTAGTGGTATTGGTACACTGTTCACAGTGTCTCTAGGCAGGTTTTGGCGCAGGCCTTAACTGTCATTGTGGGCTTATGGAGAAAGGAAAGCCATTAAAGTTTAATTAGTTTTTTTATCATAAATACAAATAACACAAGTCATCCAGGCTTATCACATTTTGCCTCATCTTCCTCATAAATCCCATTCACCCTCAACATCTATCAGTGTGTCAATACTGTCTTTTCAAAATCCAAGGTTTGGGTGCACAATCTGTCGTTTTAATATCTTCCTTGATTCAGTCCTAATTTGACATAAAAGAATATTATGCGGCTCTTGATTGCTAGAACTTATTTTGTGAATAAAATGATTTTAACGCGTCAAAGCATTAAACTTTATTATAATGACAATGATACCAATGCAATTCTTCTTCCTACACAGAATGCATCTGAAATTTCCTCAATGACAGATCTATCACGATTTGTGTCTTATAAATATTAAGCTGCACTCTCTGCTCTGAGTTCAAATTAATAATGCATGCGAAAAGGAAATAGATGCACAAATTACGCTCACCAATAAATAAATAGGTAGCTAATCTACAATGCCAAATTGGATGCAGCATCTTGAGGTTTATAAAATGCACGCACCAGTCAAATTATCATCCATCCTTCCTTGTGTGT
The DNA here is from genome assembly GCA_034696625.1 of Isotomurus palustris. NCBI lineage: Eukaryota > Metazoa > Arthropoda > Collembola > Entomobryomorpha > Isotomidae > Isotomurus > Isotomurus palustris. The sequence continues at coordinate 26,431 of JAQGAD010000346.1, read as the reverse complement.
ACGCAGTCTACGTGTATTAGTAATATAAAAACCGTATGAATGACACACATCTAATGCAACAACACGTTCCATTTGGAAGTGTACGAATAATGCAGCCCATGTGTTAAGCGATGGTGATATGATCTTATTTTGGAATCTGAGCCGAAACACGTGTGTGCTGTTTGATAATTTAATTATGCATAAATACTCGGGTCTTCCAGTTAGTAGGGTTTGTTATAGAAAGCAGATTATAATTAGCTATACGCACAAGTCATAAAAGTCATTGAGATATAAACATTCATTCAACTTACACTTGTTAACAATACATATTTATCACATTGATTAACGCTCAAATTTAAACATGCATCACTTATTAGTTAGAATATCCCATATCAAACAGGGCATTACAGTAGTAAGTAGTGGTAACTTGCAGGACTGAGAGAGATTAAGTTAGTTTGAAATATTTAAGGACATTTTCCTTTTAATTGAGGAATGAAGGGGGTTAGTTAACTATTGGGTTTAATAAAAGTGCTTGTCTGAAGTAAAGTTGGTATTTATTATGGTTAAGAACTTGAGAGTGAGAGTTCATCGACCGACTAAACTGCATAGAGCAAATGCATGCATCTCTTAAGAAGTAACTCTTCTTCTTCGTCAGGCAGAACTTGCTTAGTTATTATGGCAGAGCGAGTCTTTTCTACTTAAGAAGAGACTCTGGTTGGCTCTGACTGAAGGAGCCATAGCAAAGTGTGTGTGTGTGTATCTCTCTACAAACCAACTTGAAATGTACAGAGTGTTCGTTAGGTTCTGCAAAAGTCTGCTGCGGGCAAATGTTTGTCATCAGAAATGAACCAAGAAATCAGTGTTTGGGTAAATTACTCCACATGTGACTATAGTGCAGCTTACAAGCTGTGTTATTATCCTCTTATATGAATGAAACATTGGTGAGTAATTAAAGTAAATTTACTTGGATGATTATAATGCTCTGTGGACTTTTAATTTGTATTTTTCTTGGTGTACGTATGCACAAACATACACAAGGGGTATAGAGATACACACGCATTTAACGATTTAGCATGGGGATTTATAATATGAAGGCAGAGGTATGATGAGATGTTTGACCGGAAATGACCCTTCATGAGAGAGTGTGGTGGTATAATAATTTGCAAAGGAAACCTGTCTGTGGGCCACAACAAAACTTAATAAAAGTGCAAGTGAGTGAGACTGCTTGAAGGAGTTCTTAGTTAACGATTCGAACGAACATTCATATTATGCGTTCATTAGCCAAGTCTTTTTCTTATATTTATTTGTTATTTAACTTGGCTTAGATGGAGAGGAGCTAGCGCAGTGCATGAATGAAATGTGGTGTAGAAAATCATTATTATTTGCTCCTGCTTTAGAACACACACCAAACCAGAACATTTGAACGCTTACGACGAGGGCATATCTGAGAGTTGCAGACAACCAAGAACTGTACAAGAAGGAGTTCGCAAGAACTTAGCAACGTATCCCTAAATAATGCAGGCAGACTGAGACAAGGCCGAAGAGATTGAACTTTCTATTTCTTTCGAAGTTAAATCACTCCAATAAATGAATGACGTTCTGCAAGACAGACTCAACATATGACAGACTCTCTTGTCCTACACCTTTAACTACGCTTCTCTATTTAAAACTCTGTCCGCTTTATTGTTCTATTAATGTTTACCTTCATGCTTCTATCTCAACGCAGGTCGTACTAATTTGTCACATACATTTGTTCCAAATCTGCAGTAATGCGCAGTAAGGCTTAAATTTTCCTGTCTGTTGGATGGGTAAAAGACAGGAGAGAGATGGCAAAAGCCCGAGCAGGTGAAGGAAGGAACATGAACCGTAGTTTTTTGTCCAGGGCATAAGAAGTTTGATAGTGGACGAGTCCTTCTAAAGGCCGTTCCAGGAGGTTGATCTCTCCTGCCACTTGTTTTGAGTTGTTGAACGTGAGGAGAGGTCTTCGAAACAACCTGGATAGGCACGGAAGATTAGTGTGGAGATCTAACGGGATTGTACGGATTGCTTGTTGGATATATGTGTGTGTGTGTGTGTTTAGCCTGAGGCAACACCCTCTTGGGTCTTTGACTTGCCCAAAGATTTAAGACTCAAGGCAGAATGAGATTCTTCTCTTGGTGAGATTAGAAGTGATTGTGTGTATGAAATACGGAGTGCATGAAAAGTCACGGAGATGATGATGATGATGATGAATATTATATCGATGGTGAGGTAGACATTGACACTGAATGAGAGAGTGACAGAGGTGTGCTCATTGCCACCCTCAAGGACTCGCCCAATCAAAGTCATCTCTCATCATCAATTATTGAGGAGTGAATAGTCGAATGGACGTTGCTATAGTTTTCACAGATTCCTAGTATCTCTCCTGAGTGCGGTGGAAACCTCGAGCCAGGCCTCAATCCAAGGAAACTTCTCAAGGCAATCGGCCTCACCACACACACACACACACACACACACACACACACAACATAGTTATGCGAATTAATGTCCTGCCTTAAGCATTGACAGGATAGGCCTGTGTCTTAATTTCAATCGTGGATGGGATAGCCAAGACTCTCTGTGTTTGTTTAAGGGTAATAGACTTGAAGACTTAAGTGTACAGTCTGTAAGGAAAAAGAAAGAAGGAAATTCACGTTTTAATCTGCTCTCGACATGAGGATCCCACATGGTTTCATAAAATTTCATAGAGTTCAAAGGGAAAAGTTGATAACCCAATTAACCTATTCGTCTTTTGGAGACGGGCTTTGTTAAATTCTTAATGAAATGATAGCCCAGGAGCGTTTAAACAAAGCACAAAGGTTGAGCGAATAAAGAGATGAAAATATAATAATAATAGAAGGATCTCATGTAAAACAGCCGGGGAAATGTGAAAAAGTGCTTTGGGTGGAAATACTATTACTTAATTATGGGTGTAATTTATTTAAAGACCCAGGGAGATTTTGCGAGAAAGGAAATGCGGGTGGGAAACTGGAGTAAATAGTTAAAAGCACATGTGTTAATAAAATGTAGCATTAGGATGAGGAATTGGAGGATAATGGAGAGAGACATTTGAGGATCTCTCGTTCTGAAGTGCGAGAGATAGTTACAAAGCAAGTTAAGCGATGTTGTGCAGTGTTAGTTGTTAGTTGATAGAAGTTTGTGTGCTTAAAGACTGAAGTGTAGGCAGGGAAGTTCCATCCACACACGTTAAGTTAGTTTGCAAAAAGTAGTGGCAGTTGCCTTGAGCCGTGGGGAGAGTTGTGAGTGAAATCTCGAGATTCGCCTCAACCCTTTCGTTAGTTCCAAGTCACTCTGCACCACGAACGCATCTCTCGTGTACTTGTGCTCTGCTCCATGGAAAAACCATTTTGCCAAAATTCATATAGACGCTCTTAATTAGGTGAAGGGATTACATTTTAGTGGTTCGGGTGAATAGGACAGCAATACGTGTGCAGTATATACATTAAACTTAATGTGAATTTAAAAGTGCAATGTGGAAATCAGTTCAAAACTTCCGGAAGTGGAGATTCTTTTTTAATATAACCGTATGAAAATACGGGGAAGTGGGTTCAGAAGTATGTGAATTTTAGTGTGGGCAATTTTGTGATTTGGAAACGGTTTGTGGGGAAGAAAAGGAGTTTTACATGCGAAATGTGAGTTACACAAAATAGTGCATGCATTGTTACATATTCGTTGTGTTGTTGATGCGATATCTTTCTACTTGGTGAAATTGAATGGAGAGAGAAGCATTGACCTCTTAGAAGCTTCTTTAGATTTTTATTTACTATTTGAGAAGGTGCATGCATATTACTCGGGTTTCGAAATGCGTGATTTCTTTTTGTGAAATACTGAGATTTCTGGGAGTGTGAGATGTGATACGAAAAATTAAAGGTGTGTAGAAAAGAATGTATTGGGCTATATGAAAACCCTTAATATTTCAATGGCCATTTGTGAATGTGCTCGATTTGATTGATACTTTCGTATTTTATTGAGACACAGGGATTCATTGATGTATCAAGTACTAATTCAGTGTTTGTATATTGTTACAGAGGACAGTTAAGTGAATACTTGAACCTTAAGAAACTGCAAGCTCTTGTGTGCAATTCAAATAGAAATTTGTGGACAACTCGGAAGATACAGTTGAAACTTACCTGTGGCAACTCTGGTGCTTATCGTTACATTCATATTGAATCATAGAACCCTCTGAGTGATTTAACTGGAGTGCCTGTACAGAAAAATTTACCTGAGAAAATCTCATCTACGTGGATTATTTAAAGTGAATTTTTACGCGTAAAGATACAATTGTGTGGCAGTTAACGAAAGATACCTGAGAAAAAGTGAAAAAGCTGTAAAAACTCTAAACGATTAAATAACCGGTGAATATACTTACAATATATATTGGAAACTGTGTACCTGTGACAATCAACTTTATATAAATAACAAACCCCGTTAAAGTAAAATCTGTGATTGTGGAAAGTGGGAGAAATAGTTCGGGAACTAATAAACTTACGGAATAATGGACCCGATGATAAAAAGGTGAGAGGAAGTATTTTTAGTAATTTTAATTAACATGATGATGATGGGATGATGAGTAGGTATTATTTATTGATGAATGAATTCAATGAACCCAACGCAAAGCAAATTTCTTTCCTGCCACTCTCACTCTTAAATAAAAAATCCAACCTGTTTCTTCCTCAGAACAACTTGGTTGGTTACGTTATACGCGGCCTGTGACGACTTTTATAAGTATTAGCGTAGACGAAGAAGATATTAATTCCCATGTAGAGGAATATAAACCCCTTGCTTTATATATTATGAGAATGTGCAGTAGATTATTGGCAAAGAAAAAATACTAAATAATACTAACTGAGATTTTCAGATCTTATGTCATTTGGTGCACTTTGAGTAAAATATCCGCGCTGGTTGTGCCAAAGAGAAGGAAATTAATAATTAAAGTGCAGCTTTTAACTTCCCTCGGACAATTATTCATTAGAGATCTTAGGATATGTATGCTAATTAGGTGAGATTAGTTATGTGGAAGTTTTTTGGGGAATTTGGGTTGGTGTTGGATTTGGAGGAAGCTGGTAATTTTTCTTGAGGGAAATGAGGTGCTGCTTCCCTAAGTGAATTTTAATTAATTTTTGTGACATTATTTTTATTATAACGAGACATTCTGGGGAATCTGGGGGTTTTAATTAAGCAGACACAAATGGGATTTGAAGTAAGAGGATGCATTCAGAGGATTAGGCTGCGATGGAAATTTGTAGATTTTTTAGGTTCATTTTTTGATTATGCGTATTAATGTATGGTGATTATCACGGAGTAATTTTTGAATTTAAAACTGGTGATAATGGTTGGAGAGATAGCGACGTAATGATGGCATTGGACATGTCGGTGGACCTTGTGGGCTCAATGTCGCGTGGCGTGTCGAAGGCAGAGTTCCAGGACGTCGCCTTGATCTCTTCGCTACACTGACCGTCATCTCACTTGCTGGAGTGACTCCAGAAGTGGGTCAGTGGCACTCATCTCGCCGTCATTGTATCTCAGCTCTATTGCCACAACCATGGCCAGCCAGATACACACTTGCATGCAATTCTAACATTCCTAACCTGCTTGCTATTAGCAGATTCTGCAAACCCAGCGAGCAAATGCTCTCCAGCCACACAAACAACTCTTTTTGCTCGTCTTCAGTTTGTGTGTCTCGAGTCTCTCGACTGGCATGAAAGCTTATTTCCAGTTACAAACATTCGTTCATTTTCTTTCAATGAGTTTCAACTGTGTCTACTTCTACTTGACTGAGTTGACTGCTTAATACAAATTGCATTTTATGGTTTTTGGAATAATTTATTCTTCTTGACAAACAGTGCATGTGTACAGATTTCTTTGAAGTGGAATAGTAGTTAATAGTTTTTTAAATAGTTTATGTTGATTTATAAACGTATCAGTGATGGGAAAACTTTTAAGAAGTAGAAACTAATCTTATGGTTTGGAAATTTAGGATTAGTATTTGTTCTGAAATTACTTGTTGGTTTTTTGGAATCTGAATACAAAGGAGTGACACAATAACAGACAGTGTACAAGTTTTGTTTTAACATTAATGTGTGGATGTGATGGTTGGTTGTATCCAAATACCTAAATTAGAGATTTTAAAATTAAATTGAATGTTCGTGTATTGTAACGAGCTTGTCGGCAATTGAAATTTGGAAATCAGGACACCAATATAGGATTCAGCAAAAGAATTACCTGAAAATTTTATTGCCACACAAATTACGCATTCAGGCAATAAAAAGCTGGCCGGCTAGCAAGTGGGAAAGCAGGACTATTTTTGTGTCCTATAGAAAGTAAAAACTTTCCACGTGTTGTGTCAAACAAGGTTGAACCAAGAATCTACAAGTAAGCTCTAGTTGAGAAATTGTATGAATGATATTACTATGTGTTTTAGTTTTAGGGTTTCAAACGACGAAAGACGTGAGTCAAAAATTCTAAATATTTAAGTAAACTTAGAGGCTCCTTAGGGTTTCTTCATAAGTACATACGTAATTTTTAATTTCAGAAATATCAACTTGCAGCGCATATTGTCATGTACAGGAAGTGCACATATGTAACAGTATAATATGCAAGGCTATATTTATACTGATTTATTCATTTGACAAGTTTGCCTCGTGGATCGTTTGGCAATACGGTTCTAATAGGAAATTCTGTATACACAAGTTCCCTTCATATTGTGTTCTAGATTACTTGATATGAAACCTTATTATTGATTTAAGCGTTTGAGTTACTGGACTTGTGAGTAGAAACCTGTGACCCAAAGGATAGAAATTAACTTGATTGATCTGATGCTAAGAGAATGGAACGCATGGATTAAAGTCAAAAATGTTAATTAGTTAAGTGAATAATTAATTAAATTCTTATGTGAAGGATACTACATGACACCTAAATTTAGTTCTGGGGCTTCAAAATATGGTTCAAAATATTTACGTGTCACTAAACACAATATTATTTTACATGCAATTTATAAAGTGCTTTCTTGAAGTTCATAAACTCTATTTCCCCACTAAACATTTTGCTAACTTTTAATTGAACTTCATGGAAAACACGAAGCCAATAATTTTTAGAATTTGCTCTAGATTTGTCTGTGTGATTTCGAAGACACGCTTGAAGTTAAAAGTTGAATTAACTTAGTTTGAAACATTTGCTGGTCTTACCTTCCAAAGTTCCGTTTTGAAAGGATTAAATAGGGTTCTATTGAACCGTAAAAACTTCACTTTCAATGTGTCGAAAACAAGTTGAGTTGTCAACTGGTTTCTCTTATAAAAATTCCACCATCTCTAGTCAATACTCATTCACTTCGGTTTTGCAATTACACAAGTTACAATAAAGTGTGACAAGAGCAGAGAGAGTTGTTCCATCCATCTCTATGTTCCCAGAGTTCCCTCTGGGTTTCTTTCCTAATCCTCTTTCACTTCAATATGGATTCAATTTGACAGTTGAGATGCACTTTATTGAGTTTCCAAGATACAAATACACTTGCGGGCATTTCTTATTTGCACACGGACTGCAATGGTAGTGTAATTTGATGGTGAATTCTCTAGCTACCATTTCTACCCGATTTCTAGCCTTTTCAGGATTCAAAATATAGTCAATAGTTGTAGTACTAGTGACATTAGCGTTTAAAGTAAACATTAAATTTGCTTTTAACTGGTGAATACTTGCTTGCAGCTCTCTCACATGAGAAGAAAGGTTTTTGAAGTGAGAGCGAGGACCTGTGTGCCAATTTGTATGCATGCACAAATTGAAAACTTGAATTCATCTATTGGGAATCGTTGCTTCACCATATGCTCTGTAGGATATTTATTTTCAAAACTTTACGTTGCTCCGTCAAAGAGTAGAGCCCTGTTCATGCAACGCCGATCTTTTACCAGTATCAGTTTCTTACGTGCAACATGCACTCTATTAAGTTTGTATAAATTTCTGGGTAATGCATTTTTGTCCTCATTCTTCCTGTGTACGTCATTTGCGTGTATTTGTGTATGGATGAATTCACAAATTCAGTGAATTTCAATCTTCCCGAAGTTCAAAGGACTTTGGAAAAAGAGGAAAATTGCATTGCATTTCCCTCAAGCTCGTAGGTTCAGTTATGGAAAGAGAGGAATTGGAAAACTCCTTTTACAGTTTTGTGCATTTTCTATTGAAGCAAAGAGACAAGATACCGACATATTGAGGTTTTTTCTTTCATCGTACAATCTGGCATATAAAATATGTCACCATTGTTCAACCCTGTGCAGTTTTAGGAATCCTCCTTGAGAGTTATTCAGATCGAGTGACCCATATAAGTTTACACAGTAGTGAAACTTTACTTCAGTGTGCAATATTTCATAAGTTCTGTGGATTGCATTTGCAGGTGAACTCATTCCGTCCTTTGATAAGAAGTGAACAGTAGTCTCATCATCAGCTATAGTCAGCTTGGATCCCAGTCTTGACTGACACCCTCAAAGGAGTCCAGGTACGTTTAATTAACTTATGCTAATTAATAAAAGTGGACAGGTACATTGGTCACGATGAAATTCGATACGAAAAGCCGTTTGCACAAAGGGCGCAAAATGAGGAGATGGAAACCGGAGGCGATCTCCGGAATCCTCCTCTGCCTGTCACTTTCCCAGACTAACTATTAGCAAAATCAAATTTGTGTTTGGCAGGAAGGAAAAATATTATGAGGCCGAATAAATTCCCCTTTTCGCTTTTTATTCCATTCAGGAAGAAGGAATAGGAAAACTTTTTTGATCCTGTTTGTTCGGATTGCCTGCATGTGTGAGGAATGCATGAGAGAGATGAAAAATGGAAAAGTAATTTTTCGAGAGGGTTTCAAAGCGTTTTGTTTTAGATAGAACAAGACGTTTGCGTAATTTAATTTTGATAGTTTCGTTTGATGCTCGTGTCGTGGAGGATATCGAGTTGTATTTCAAAAGAAGGCAGCAGTGTTGGTGGTGGTGGCAGAAAGTTACTTGTACTAATAAAAGCCCTTCTCCTCGCAACTTTCCCTGCTATCTCTCTCAGTTTTGACCCAAATCCCCGTTCGTCGGCTTTTTCGGGAGGTCGGATCGATGGGAGTGTGCATTTCCTACTACTTTCTCCTTCCCTCCCGACCCGAGTATCTGGACTCTTTTGGCTTCTCAAGGTCACACTGTCACTGACTCCTTCAAGGGCTCAGCAGGGACCACGAACCCTTTTGCATCTGTCCTCTGGAGTCCAGTTAGATCCCACTGCTCAACCCTACCTACCCCAACCACTCGTGTCTGGATGACAACTACTTTGGCCTGGAAAATACTGATTAGACAAGGAAACACAGTTGATGCAGGGACCTTGTACATTCGTGTACTTGCTCGGAGACTGAAAAATAACGCAGCTAGTGATTACAGAAACCATGCATACCTGTGTTTGGCTCTCTTTCTCTCTCCCTCACCGCATCTCTGCACAACAAGCTGCTGAGGCTGTTGTTGTAAGAAGGAGGCTGAAATCAATAAAAATTCCAGTTATGAAAGACAGGATGCTAAAACTAAAGAGGGAGGCTGTAAAGGCGGTAGGTAGGCTGGCTGAAATGGAGAAGTCTGTATGATACGGCGAATCTGTGTGTGATCATTCCTTTCGCATTTCCTGGATGATGTGAGCATGTATAGTAGTAGTCACGGCGACAAGGAGTTGTGTGCAAAGCTCGCATTTATAATCCACAGGTAGAACGCAAGAAGCTAATCCTGCAAGAAAGCCCAGCCCATGGCTTATTTGTGTGTTGGTAGTTTTGGTAGTTGTGGATGAGATAAGGTTATCACTCATTCATGAGAGTGACTCTCATATAATTCGCAAGGTAAACGGAAGGTCACTCTCGAGAGAGAGCGAGCGTACTTGAGTCGATCCTTATATAGAGAGCATAATATTACAGTGTAAATACACACACACACACTCACATAGAACTCTATTTTTATGAAAAGGAAGTCTCTTACAGTCATTAACATTTAACATTAGCAGAGGTTAGTTTAATTATGACAGAGAATAATACAGCATGCAGCGTGTGCAGTGGCCTACGCAGTGACATGCAAGTGTCTCAGTCTTGGTGACTATTACCTAATCCTGTGATTTGTCTCTTTGGGCTAAAAAGTAAAGACTCATTGTTTCCTACGTAAAAAAGGTAGCAGAAACTAACAAAATGCAAGAGAAGTAATGAACGAACAATCAGACTAAAAGTTTTGAGGTGCAAGTCAGCATTCACTTTCCATTTTGTGCACGAAGGAAGGAAGAAGACGATGCTTGTTGGAGTGTGACATGAGCCTCTGTATATAAACTCGCATATAGGTCTGCTTGCTTGTTGCTCATGTTGATTTTGATACATGGTAATTAATTAATGCAAGAGGGGTTATTATGTCACCTGAGAGAGGCAGGCACTTTGCCAGAGAACTTTCTACCTTTGATGCAAAATTATTTCCATCACCACTCAAGTCTTGTGACTGCCAAAAGTCTAAGTACCCTGTTTAATATATCATCCTATACACTCACTCTCCATCTATAAGTGACACAACAAAGCAATTAAAAGATGAAGCTTAACAAGTCTACATTATAGTGACGTGAGCTGAGTGAGCAAACATCATCGGAATCCATCAACTTATATGAATGTACCCTTGAGGGTTTCATATCGCTATAAGTCTACCGTATAATGTTACCCTTTGAAGAGAGGGATCCTTTGTTAACGCGAAGACATTGTTGGTTGTTAGCCACTGCGAGTGCAAAAAGACCATCAGACTGGTCGGAAGGAAGGAAGTTGGGAAGCCTTTATGGTGGCCTAGTTTTGGGTCAAAAACCTCTCGAGTTCACTCACTCGCTTGCCATTGTTGAGATTTGATTGTTGCACTCTCACTCTCTTTACGTAATTTCTGTGCAAAAAATCAAAAACATTTTCGCACACCATTCCTTTCTGTACATCACCGGCGAGGAGGAGATCGGAAGGTCCAAAAAGCTCATTTTGCCCCACCTCTTCTTTCTCCAGACTTTCTCCGGGACACTTTTGCCCACACATTAATTTTCCATTTTAGTCCAGAACCAGTTAGAGCTGGGTTTATTTGCTCCTAATTTAGTGCGAGTGCGATTGGCGTCAAATTCATTGTAAGCTGGTGGTGCAATGAAAATGTCAGGTCCGTATGGTAGGAGGAAGGATTGATGTGATGCATGCAACATTCTTTGAGTAGAGAAGTGGGTAAAGGAAGAGAGGGATGAAGCGATGCATGCAATGATCCGAGATCTCAAGAACAAGAAGAGTCTCAAGATGATTTGACGACGGTTGTTAATGTAGGTAGTGTTGTACACCAGTGGTAATGGTGGTGGTGGTGGTAGTGGTGGTTGTAGTAGAAGTGGTGGTAACAAGGTAAGGATGCTTAGATTTCTAATTGACAATTATGTGAAAGAGAGAACTGCTGGTGAGGGCAATGGACTCACGTTTCACTCCTTTTTCACTTTTTCATACCTCCCCTGCAGGTCCCTTACCGACCCCCTTCCTTAAGATAACCACTTACCTCATCTTATCTTCCCCAACAACATTATCCAATGCCCCTTCTTTAACTACACACATCGTTTACACGCAGTTTCTACTTACTTCAATACCCACATCGTCTATCTCATCGCATTTACCTTTGTTTTTCATTTTCTGATAATGCGGAATTTAAGCAAAATTCACACAGATAGATTTTCAAATATTTCCTTTCGTTTCCGTACGGATTCTTGTTCGAAATATTTCACCTCTCGTGATCTTCTTCACACATGTGTGATTTCGGAGTTGCATTCTAGAGTATCTGCAGAGTTTCACAGAATTATCGCATTATTGTCATAAGTCATGTCATGTCTGTGTGGTGAGTGAGTTCGTATGTAGTTTAGCACAATAAAAAGAAGGAGAGAATAAGAAGAAATGCTTAAGTATTTTTATGCATCTTTCCCAAAGCAAGCAAAAGATGTATGGAGTGTGTTCACTAGGATGAGTGTGTAGTGTGCGGTGTGCGAAAGTTTTTTTTTATCAATTGTCATTCAACATTATAGTATGAAATATGAAAACATTTTTATTATTTTCAGGCGTACGCTTTTCATTTCATTTGGATTTACGATATTGTATACTCTTCTTCCTTTGTCCTTAAGTCTTTTATAACTGTAGGTTTAGTAGACGACGCTTGACGCTTCCTCATTTATTTGAATTTGAGATTATCCCTTCTTGTTGTCTTATTGAATTTTTGTTGTAAAGGAGGGTGAAATACGTCAGAAAGAAATCATAAAATACATTTGAAAATTGTTTTCCACGCTTAATGCTCTCTGACCAAATGAATACATATATTATTAAATTGTGTGTTGTGGTTTCCTATGCTTAAGGCTCGTAGCATATATTCATACACACTGGTCCATATTGTTGTTATTTGTTACAGTTATTCACGTATACATTCTCTCTCTGTTTGTACTTGCGTCCTTCCTCCGCATTCTTTTTAGTTAGATTCCGTGAGAAGCTATAATATCTGGCTAACAAGCACTACTAAGTGGTGGCACAGGTAGTATGTAATTAACGAACCATTTCATTGACTCTCAGAACTTGGGGGATATGTACCATATCTCTCCTCCGATCTAAAATAAAACACCCAAACAATTAAAACTCATTAGTTTAAGAAAAGGGAGTATACTCATTCCATAGGCAATAAACTATATAGGTACACGATGTTAAATCAAAATTGTAATCCTTACTTGGCTGCTTCTACTTTCGGCAATTATTTTTAAAGAGTATATATAATAAATCTTAATAAAAGGAAGCGAGGGTGTCTGTTAGATGCTAGTTGCTATTAATTTTTCGTAGGAGGATGGATAGATCTTCATTTTTTTTCCAATGCGTATCATTTTTCATGAAAAATTGTGTTCATATCAAAAAATCTAGTAATGATGTTTGTGATCTAAAAAAATATTATGAACTAAACTATAGGGTTACATTCGAGTTATTCGTTACGTGCACTTCCGTACGTCCAAATTATTTTATTCATGAGATTTTTTTTGCATATCTTCTCGTTTACATTATGGCTGGTTGGTAGTGATAGTGATTGAAATTTGATAGTAACTTTAATTAGACAGGTGGATCGTATTTCGTTGCGTTGGTTTTGTAGCAATGCATGTTGTGGATTCAGTGAATGTGTGATATCAATAGTGAGAGTATGGAAGGAGTTACTTAAAGGATACTTTAGGGAAGAAGGAATGTGTTGAAAAAGTGAGGTGGCGAAAATTGTGCATAATCTGCAACTGTAGAGAGATGGGCGATGAGATGAGGAAGTGCATTACAGGAAGATTGTGGTTGTTGTGGTGGTATAGGCCACTGTGTCACAGATTACGAGTGAATGGTCCCACTTGGTGATACAACTTGGATGATTGTGAATCACGACGATATTATGATTGGAATGGACGAAGGGATGGCAATGGAAGGGAATAAACGCTAAACGTGTAAAAAGATTGGTGAGAATGGATGGCCTTAGTTTGAAGTGGCCTTGAGTGAGGAACAGATTATCGCAAAGAGATTGAGGAATAGTGGAGGAGAGAATATGAAGTTCAGTGAAGGAGACCTTGTTGTTGGTTACTTGGGAGCATTATCATTATTGCGAATTGGAGATACAGAGATACAGGAGCATGGATGGTTGTCTGTTAATGGTATATTTGTTGTTTTAAAGAAAGACGTCTCAGTTACTGTAGCTTTAAACAGGAGCTTAATTGTATTATTAGTTTATTAGCGAGAGGAAAGCGGAAAGTGCATAAAAAATGTAGGGAAGTGAAGGACGCTGCTGGAGATATTGGCCTTTGATAATAACTCGACACTGTGGAAGCTGGAGTTGGTGGAGGTCGACGAGATTCGAATGGTGCTGGATAAGCTGCATTTTTTAAGCCTTCACGGTCACTGTCTTCTATTCACGTCCATAAGCAACATTCTTTCAGCAGCTCCACAAGTGTAAAGCATTTCGACCTTGCTGTCATATCCTCCGAGGTTTACATTTATTCGTGAGTTAGTATGAATGGCCTCAATTTTTAAGAACAAGTGGGGTTTATAATTTCCATAAGGACAATCAGTTTCCAGCTCTGCATAAATATGTGTGAACAATGTTGTTGTTTATGGGAACGACTGCTTCACTACTACTGCCCACAGTTCTGGAGCGTGATCAATTTTATGTCTCAGACTTGCAAAGTTTAGTACCAACCTTATCTCTCTCCATGAGCTACAAAGCAAAGACAATTGCATTTGGTAATTCGATAATAGTAAGGCTGTACTCGCTGTACACATATTATATTGATCGTAGTGGGCAGAACTAGAAACCCATTATGTTCGAACACCTTGAGATGATGATGGTATCAGTTCCTGTGTAGATTTAATATAAAAATCAATATTTTATAGACAACTGAAAGCACCCAGCTTATTTTATTCGTAGGGGTAACCAAACTTGGCAAGTTAAAGGTACTAATTGATGCCTAAAAGCATATCAGTGCATATTGCAATCAATGTCTCGCGTGATTTGTTAATTTGGTGTAGAACGAGTGTAAAAAGTGGTGAGTGGGTTGGTATGGTTTTATTTGGAGTTTGTTGGAACAATACACAATAAGGGAGAAGCTGAGGATTTGGAAGACTCTCCACTTCTCCAATATTGGAGCAGACAGAAATGAAGGATAAAAAGAAAGAATTGATTCTGAGCATGTGAGAGAGTGTTTATGAATGCAGATAAAGTCAATTAGGGGTGTTGTTGGTAGATATGCAGCTCAGCGGTATAAAGAAGGGATGACTGCGAGTGTGTAAGGAAATCTTTGTGAAGACATTGAGCTCGTCAATGTCATCGAGAGACTTGCTGAAGGTAAAGGTGAGGTGTCCAAGGCCTTTCACGTGCTATTGTTGCATACGTTACCATAACGACACTACTGTTGAACTTGCCAGCATCTAAGGACGCTGTGGAGTACAAGGCGAATGATGAGAGGCACACAGCACAAGGACAATTTACCGTCACGTCGTACATTTTTGCGTTGTCGGCTAATTGAAGTGTCTGTCGTGTTGTCTGAGAAACTGTTGGGATTATTATTAAGAAGTAGAGCAGTATTTGCAACTGGGCAGTTTCAGTATACAACAGTCACCCTATATGTCGATTTACAAAAGACTCACTCTGGTGACTGACCAATTTGTCGTTTCCTTGTACTGACTTCAAATTTACATATCCGCACTTTGATACTTTGCACTCTTCCCTTAATGATGAGAGATAATATGAGTACATCGATTTCATCCAAGAGGAGAAGAGAGTCAAGTTTTAAGCAGATAAGCTAAGGCAGGGGAGTGACGAAAGTAATCAAATCCCGTTAGGAGGATTGCTAACTCTGCTTTCTGATTATCATATAAGTCTTGAGTTATAAGTTTTTACAGAAAGTTGCTTTAGTGTTGAGGAGTTGGTTGAGTCACTACAGTCATTCAGTCACTCGTGAGAAGACGTCATTCTGTATGAAAGTCTGAAAGTTGTCCATGCCTCGGATTATTTTTTGTGCAATGTGTGTGTTTTCATGAGTTGGTTTGTCTCACAACATGATCGTTCTGAATTGTTGTTTTGCTGGTGAATTGTTGTCTAGAGTATTTTGGTACGCAGGTAGGCTTATTACGCATAGTTTGTAAATTTGTAATTATGTAGTCTTGTGTTATCTGTAGCTCATTAGTTATCTACGCACACCTTAGTTAGTTATTGAGAAATGTTTAGGGAAATCGGGAATACAGATAAAAATACTAGAATAAATTATGAAGTCTACTCTAGATTTATGTCATAGTGTGTGGGTATATGAAATATTTTTGCGATGAGTCCTTGTGCTCAGCGAATACGGCACACATGAACTTGGTATTTTCATTGTCGCACACAACTCACAGGAGAGTGTGAAGTAGCCTTCAATGAGAGTGATTCATGTGTAGATGCTCATTCATATCATTAGTATTAATTTTGTTCGCGGACTTCGTTGTTCGCAATTTTTACTGAAACTCTAAAGTACTTATTGTAGTGAAGTGCTTATCCTGTATTGTATGTAAAAAGTTTGGAAATTCTCGTAGGCTTAAAAGCTGCTTAGTGCCGAGACTAACAAAGTTAAGTCGATGGGAATTTTGCAAGGGAATCTTGTACGATGCAGCACGTTCATTTGAGCGTACACGTGATCAAGGAATTGATTTTTAGAGAAGTTTATTACAAAGAACGGAAGTCAGAAACTGAATACTTAAATGCGAGAGAAGTTATTAAAACTGATAGTTCAAATGCATTATTCCTTACTTCAGTTTCACTGCACACTCTTCGAAGTTTTCGGAGTGATAAATTTTTGGCTAAGCAGAATCAGTTTATAAGTAGGTCACAACAAAATGGATGAAAACTGCATAGAACAGACATGGAGTTACATGACCTTCGATACTTCGTAATTATAAGGATGTGTATGTATGCACTTAATATATTATTTCGAATGTAAAGTAATCTGAATAATGTTATCAGAGCATCCATCAAAAGTTAGCAGAGAAACTTCCATTCCGTTCCATTACACATTTGTACAAGGTGCTGAAATTTATAGGTAATGGATACTATACGAAGTTTTTTCATTCATCCGTGATCGAACTCAGTAGAGCTCTAGTATCATTTAGCTGCGTGCTTCTGCGAAAAATACCGTCATTCCGAGATCAATTTTATCCTATATTATTATGACTTTATGACCTTCCACTTCCAACCTCCGATGATTTACAAACTGACACACATTTTAAAGTTTGGCGTGGCAGCATTAATCTAAAATTGCACCGAGTTTATCAGTTGCAGCAACAGTCACATAATAAAATGGAAGTGTCGAATATCGAAAAGAATGTGGGAGGACTGCAGTTGGGATATTTCATTTATGCATGAGAGTTTCTCGAAGCTTGTGATGGAATCTGAGCAATGAAATGACAATATTATAATATTAGATTTAAGTTCAGTGCAAAATTCAGTTTGAATAGGAAGATATGATGTGTAACGAAATGATGGTTTTGTGTGATGCTCATTGGGAGTGATTAACCTTGGTTTGGCTTTGAATGAATTTACCTTTGCATTGATTTAATGACTTGTGCCTGCCTACACACGAAAACGTCCATCATCATTTCATCATGAGTTGATCGAGGGTCCCAATCAAAAGATCAACACTCAATTCATTGCGAACTACTGTAGCATCACCAATAATAACACGTATGAGCGTCTAGACTGAACGCACACTGTAAAGGTATCTTTCGTCTCTTCTGTTGGGACGCAAGCCAGAGTAGAAAATGTGTGTGCGAAATGACGATATAATATTGTAGTGTTGTTTAGACATAATAGACATTAAGTGAACGAAATGGTGAAAGTTGTGTTTGTTAAAGATGGATGACCGATAAGCCCTTCCGTGAGTGATTCGCACCCTTACCTTTGCCTCATATAGAGTATAATATAGTTTCAATCGTTTTCCAAACTGTAGCAAACTTGACTCGATTTACATGCCGTCGTTGGAGATAATGAGAAATTCGCACTCTTAATCCTGTCTGCTTCCGATGAGTAATAACATTCCTCTGCAATGAAACTTACACAAGTATATCACGATTATGTTATAGAGTCATTTAAGCTTTTGACTTTGACGGTAGCTCATTTGAAAAGGATATAAGGAGATTTTGTGTAGAAGAAGAAAACAATTTTATATTAAAGTCTATGGTGAAATTCTTCACTGAAATACGTAATTCAGCCGTGCATTGTATTTTATAGGTCAATAATTACAAGGAATTTATTTGCCCGTTTCCAAGCAAAGTTTTGCATGATTGAAAGATTTTCCCTTTAAATTAGATTTCGTAGGATGATCAAAACGACCACGTGTGTTTGTGAGAAAGAAGATTGTGAAAGATTAAAGAACGGTGAGCATAGGAATAGTTTTTTATCATTAGCTGGGAAGGAGGAATATTGTCCTTGAGATTGAAGTAAAAATATCTTTTGTCTCCGGTATGGTCTCCGGTAAGGCCGGAGTCACATCCCGACGATCGATTATGAAGTAAACTCCCTGATTTCATTGTTGCTTGAGTATCGCGTGTATGTGCTCTTTGACTGCCTGCAAACCTGTGGAATGATGTGATTGTTGTTTCATAATACAATAGACAAAACACTAAACTTCCAAACCTTGCGAGATAGTGACAATAAAGGAGTATTGTGCACTTATGTAATTTTGGCTGCGATCGAGAAGCGTTGAATTTGACAGTTGTTGTGTTCAGCTGGGTGAAGATAGGATGACGATTTTATTCTTTTCTCTACCTCAATTGTCTTTAGATTTAGACGATTTGTTAGTAGGGCACGGGAATGGTGGTAGTTATTACTAGTTATGACTTATGAAATGTAAACTATGAATTCTTAGAAGACCTCCCCCCTCCCTTTCGAGCTGTGTGTCTCCCCATAATTACCTCTAAATCATTTGGCATACAGTTTACTACAATTCAAGTTGAAACCTTTTGGCGATTTCAATTTCAATGGCAAGATCTCTTGTGAAACACCAACCAGGTTACTTTGTTGACTGCTCTTAGGCTCGATCGGAAAATACTGTGATTCTTTCATTCTGAGGTAACAAGTCCGTAATTCGAAAATGACTGTTCATTGATTTATCGCATCAAGCGCATAGATAACAAGATTTGTCTCAAATTTCTCAGGCTTTTGTGTTTCACTGCTAATGCATATTATCCATGTGGGTTAGTTTGTTATTGATACTCTTACACAATCGGAGTTGGAGTTTCTTTCTACGATAAGTTGGTGTAATATTTCAACTGTGCGAGAACTTCCTTTTCTAGTAGCGTTGCGTTCAAATGAAGTATGTCAGTTGTCAGTCTTACGATAAAGTCAAACTATGGGCTTTCTTTTACCTCAATTCATTGCGATTTGCAATAGTGAAAGGCTAAGTTGGTAAAGATACATAAAATTGCTTGGAATTACATTAAATTGTTGAGAATTCCATCATATTTAAATGAAGGAAAGTTTTATCTTGCGTTAAATCTGCAAAGATTACCTGGAAACATTCCGTGACGGCTAATATCATCATCAGCATTGTCTGGAAGTTTCAAAAGCTACAAAGTTGCTCGAAAAGTTTTAAATTGGATTTCATCGAAATTGACAGTTTACCCATTTCTGTTTTTCAATTTTACAAAAAAACCAACATGAAAATTTAGACGAATCGTTAAAACTCTTTGTATAACTTTCAGTCTACTCCGTTACTTTTACAACTCATTGTATTTCGGGTTTTTCATAGATTCAGATCGCCATTAAAAAACAATTTAGAAAAGTCAGTCATACTTTGTGCGTAATTCTGAGGGATATCTGCAAATTGCAGACGATGAACGTAAATTATGATCGATTAAAAATTCTTTTGTAGCAAACCTTATTAACTAAATTTATACGCAGTTTTTTTCAAATTATATTGTGGAGATGTATATTATTGTATGCGTTTCGGAGTAGATTTTATCCAAGCTCATAAGTAGAGTGGCTGTGATCTTAAATTTAAACTTTTCCATTTTCATTACTATTTAGCAATGCAATCCTAAATTTTGAATGAATTTTAGTTGGATGTGAGGTTGTCTCATGTTCTCGTTCATACTTCTAGTTTATCTTAGCATGAATAGCGTTGAAGGATCGATATAATGATAACAGCGCATAAAGTAACTCTTCGTACCAACGAAGACACAAATAGGCCACCTTTTGGCGTGTTCTTTAGTCGCAGCAACTAGAAACCTATTCCTGCGACTTAGTTTTCTCAAAAGTTTGCAGAGGGAGCGACAAGCTAAATAGAAAGAGTTACAATAGAGCAGCAAAACTAGGAATCTTGACTCGACTGCAAGCAAATAATGAAGTCTTGTAAATGGTTGTGAGCGTAAAACAATGCACACATGAAATGCTTCTAAAATGAAATCGAAACTGTCTCAGCAATAAACAGCGATAAGTATCTGCTCTTACCAGCCGTTACCTTATGAGACTGATTACATTTTCTCATCCAAAAATGCAGCAGGGATGAAAATCATTAGTTCGTGTTTAATCAGTCGCCTTAGCAAAACCAGAGTCAATCTAAAAGTGAAGTTTCCATTTTATCAGCCATCATCATAGAAATAAAAAGACAGCGAACACAAAGGTATTGTATCTTTATTCCGTAATCCCATGAATCGCATAATAATGCGATAACTGCAACACTCGTTTGATTTTCCTTCACATCTTTGAGAAAGTAATGTGTAACCAATACTGTAAAACAAGAATTTCTCAATAAAACTTCATCGTGACCAAGTACTCCTCACCTGTACAATAAATTGAATGAATGCTTTCTGTGAAGACGATTTGCTTATATATTTCTTTTGAATGTTTCAGTGTGATTCATGAGTAGTCGAAAGCTAAAAAAGAATCGAATTCCGGACGGATAAGGCCGGAGCAGAGATCAAAGTGGATATCAAGATAGAAACGATGTCATTGTCGTGTTCTGGGGCCCCTCGAGGGTTCCAGGACTCTGACGATATGGCCTTCATCGACGACGACCTTCTGTGGTGCTCCGACAACGACTCCAAACTTATGGAGCTGTCATGTCTCGTAAGTCCCAATGTCAACCAAACAACAGTTTGCATAAGAACACACAACTCAACGCCAACTTGCCAACCGTTCCTTTAAGCGACGAGCGCCATCAGTCGCCAGCTTGAGAAAGTAGAGCCTCTCTTCGTGTTCTCACAGTAGGACGCTGTAGTCCGTCTTCCACTCTCTTTGTTAATATTGCTTCTTCAACAAAAGAATTCTAGTCTTTTTCATTTTCATAGAGATTCCAAACCTCTAGCTTATCTGCTAACAGCAATTGTTTTTGAACTGTCAGTCGTGATGCGGGACTATTCCGAGGGACTTGACTGATCGATGAATAACAACGAATAACAATTATCAAAATCTGTAAGAGAAGGCCCCGATGATATGGTTTCTTTCAACTTCGAGACAAAATGCTGTCAATAAACGGCGAGATAGAGAATCAGGCTTTGATTTTGGAACTATGGAACTATTGGAACTATGTAGTAAGCTTGCGATGGTTGTGTTGCAATGGCGATTTCGAAAATGATGCAATGGTTGCTGATGAGTTTGTGTTCTGCTGATGATTGGCCACGTATACATGCATAAAGTACAATATGAATAGTGATTAATTGTGTGCTGAATTTGCAGGATGGAGGTGGACCCTCAGGGTCATTAGTTTCCAGCAGTACTGGAGGAGGAGGAGGAGGAGGAGGTAGTGGAAGTGGAGGAGGTGGAGGAACATTTTGTGCTCCGGCAGCCCCCACCGGACCTCCGAGCGGATCTTCAGGAGGGAACAATGACAACACTAGTCCAACACAGGGGATGAGTTCCTCAGGAGGAACCTCGTCGTATGGCGGAAGCACGCACCACCACCACCCCCAGCAGCAACAACAACAGCAGCAGCACCACCCACATTCGGCGCACCACCCGCACCCCCATCATCAGAGCCACCACCACCACCAGCAACAAACACACCACCTGCTCAGCAGGGCGGCCTTCGTGTCGTCCTCCGTGTCCTCAGCTCCTCCTCCACAGTCAGCGAACAATAATGCTCAGGTGGTGTCGTCCACCACCCCCTCGGTGACCTCCTCGTCATTCGCCACCCCCCAGCCGCCGCCCCAAGCCTCCTCCTCGTCTCCCTCGTCATCCTCTTCCACTGTGGACGCCGTCCACCCCGAACTCAGTCAACTGTCTCAAGCTGACCTCAACGGCCTCGTCTCCACCCTCGACGATGACGACGACGACCTGTTTAAGCAACTGGGAGACGCCAGTTTCGAATTGGACCCGCTGTTGGACGAAATCCTGGAAGATCACCAGCGGTCGAGGAGGTCTGGAGGAGATGCCAACTTTGGGAACAACAGTGGAAGCAACGGAAATCACTCCCTCCAACAATTCCTTAGTTATAGCAACAACAACAACGGTGGGGCCAATAATAATCATAATGGATTGAGTCACCAACAGCAAATGGATGTTGGTGGGGGGCAGAGGAGAATCCGCAAGGGAAGGCCTCCAGAAAATGGAGCCTCTGGAGGGGGAGGAAAACTTATGGAAATCTCCTTGGAGGATGCCGCCCCTGGCATTCTCCAAATGGCTAGAGCTAATGCGACCAATACTGCGGGCAGTGGCAAGGGATCTATTCTCGCTAATCAGTTGTGTGGACCTCACAACGGAGTCGGGGGACCTTTGGGCTCCAACAAGGCCAACATCGCTGCTGCCAACCCAATCCTTGCAGGTTAGTTCTTTTTCCTTCGTATCTCCTACAATCAACTCTCGTTGCATGGAAAGAGTGAGTAACAGTTACCTTCAAATTCTAGCCTAGAATTATGGAAACCTCTCTCTTGAGTCCACTAATTGCGCTTATCTTCAATTAATAGTGAACCTTTTTTGCTGAAAGACTACAATGTAAACTGCATAGGACTTGCGTAATAGCGATACAAAGGCTTAACCTGATGAATCACATCTCACGTGTGCGAAAACAGCATTATGTCATCGTATTCCTTGTACATGTTAAGGAACACTTTCAAAAGCGTACTTTTACGCAATAGTGCCCGGTTGCTCAGCTATTTTGTAGATTGCTAGGGTTTAGGTTTAAGTATCTATGTATAAGGCAAAACCCTATTCAGGAATTCCTTGATACAAAGTATACAAACCCACTTATTGTAGAACGTAAATAATTAAAAGAATACTTTGAATACTAAAGGTAGAGGAATAATAATATTTAACAGTTGCTGATGAGACTCCAGCAGCGGCAGGTTGATAAACCTAAAATGTCAGGCGACACTCACCCTTATGCTTTCGTCGTAGGTATGAATGCCATTAGGTTTTAACGCATTCCTTAGGTAAATAATCTTCGCACCATATAAAATAATAACGCTCAATGTTTATTTCTCCCTTGCGTGAGCACTTAGGCACTGAGCAACTTCATCGAACCGTAGATAAAAGTATAAGAGATGTAGCAAGGCTTTTTCGAAGCTGAAAATTCCAATGGAAAGTGTTAAGCTGTAGTAACATGCTGAAATCTGTAGCCAATTTTCCATGTCGTGTAAAGTGGATCGGCTAATCAGTTTGCACTTAAAATTGTACATCTTAATCTGTCTCGTTGATGTCTTAAAACCCAAAGCATAGCATTCAATACGTATTTTACTAACTACTTGCTGCCCTGGTTGTAGTCGTGCTTCAAGTCATACTTATAACAGAAAATGCAGGTGCGAACAATACCTGAGGAGTGATTGAGATTTCATACACAATTAATCAATACAGTTCATACAGTATAATATCACTTATTGCGTCATGAAAGAAGAGCCTTTTGCATTAGCTTTTTATACAATTCGAACAAGGTTGCATGTTAATTTTCGACAAAAATGTTTATTAAAATGTAGTAGGTTAGAGTAAGGTCATAACTACCATAGACTTCTGTTTGAATTAAAGATGCAAAGAGAAAACAGTCAAAATGTAGAAAGTACGCACGTGAAAGCAAACTCGTTAGAAGCTTAACTACAACTGGCATAAAGTCATGGAAGGATTATGTGTCAACTGTGTCGTAAGTGATAGGTTGTTATACGAGAAATAAAACATTTTTGCCTCGTGAGATTATTCGGAAGATTTGTGCTGTAGTATTAGTAGTAGAAAAGTCGGATGAAGGATATATGATGAGGCTATTGTACCTAATGTGTGTTGTGCAGAGGAGAGGAGATGTTGTGTTAGGTTAGGCCTGCAGCCTAGCATAATGGAATAATGTTGTTTCATCTGCGATCTCCTTTGTATGAAGTTAGTAAGAATATAAGAGAGGTGAACGAGAAAGTTATAACGTGTTAGATAGCAGCTTCTAGCATGTGACTATGTGAGTATTTGGAAAGAACTTCGATGATGGAGAAAGTACAGAGCTGTGTAACTTGTTGTGTAGTGAACTACTGAGTGGGAAGTTTTACATTGGTGAGATGCTGCAAAGTAGACCCTTGTTCAAGGACAGACGTGTGAGTAGGTCCTCAGCTGTGTTGGAAGTCTGCCTGTCTGGAGGTTTTGAGTAGTGCGCACTACTTTCTCTGTAGAAGACGAGAAAGCGTGATATTCCCTTGAGGCTCACAGAAAGTCTGCAGTGCAGGCAAAGGCAGGGCTTATGAAATGACGTGAGTTGGTCTAGGTCAGGGTTATGCCTTATGCTTTTACATGATAAACCTCGCTTTCTCTTCTACTTTAAAGTGGGACAGAATTTAGAGAACTATTTCTGATGAAAGCAAGTGGAAGAAGAAAGAGCCAGTGTTCAGTAACCGATTGAAGGACACAGAGACTACCAAAAAGGCTTTTGTTTTCTGACTTGTTTTTTCACACAAAAAGATCCTATCGCCGTCTTTTCTGCTCTAATTACAGTTTGCGTCTAGATTTCAACAAATCTCGGTACGGTACTAGCGAAAGTGTGCTTTCACTGCATAGAGTAGAAAGATATGCTTAACTCACTTTCTCGAGTATGATAATTAATATGTATTCATGATAAAGAATGAGAGCGTTTTACTTTACTACCTTGCCAAAATGGGTAAAAGTTTGTGGATGCAAATCGGAGTCATTACCTGTGCTGCTAGCCATTGCTGTGTTATCTTTCTCATCACTCATCGACATTGCTTTACTGCTGATCGTTCCCCGTTATAAGGCTCGACGTAGTAGATAATTTTCATGTAATTTGAATTTAAAGGTCAGGGTGCATAATTTAATTGTACAAAGGATAGCAGCTTGTTGGAAGGTTGAAGTGTATCTTTGATCTCTACTTACTTATTCTGAGTTCATTTGTAAACCGATATTACCAGCTATATAACGCTCTCATATAACTTACCATTAGCTAGTGTTGTAGTTCGACCAGACTGAGAAAGAAAAGAAAATCCAATTCCTAATTATTAACGTTATTTCTAAGCCCATGTTTTTTTCATTTTGTAGTTTAAGCACTAAGTGACGATGCTAATTGTGTTTTTGTTTCAGTGTGAATCGTATTGTTTGTAAATGATAAATGAAAGTCGAAAAGGTTGTTGGCACTGAAAGAGAAAGAAAGTAGGCGGGTATATTCCGTAGGTAGGGATCAGTCATATAGAAAACTTTTGTTTGCATTTATCGTATTCGTGCTTATACATCAAATAACCTTGTAAGAGATTATTATTGTGCAAGGCCAGGAGAGCTGTCGGTTGAAGATGAAGATTGGTTGGGGAGAGTTTTCCCTCTAGGCGTATGAAGAAAATACGACGTTCTGAAGGACTGGAATAGGATGAGGGCAGAACGTCGAGAACGTGATGTATGATTATAATATACGTATATATTCAGGGAAAGAAATACAGAGTTTGAAATTTGGGGAAAGTATAAATGAGTGATAAGTAAGAGCACATAGTAAAAGGGTGACAGATGTGAGCTGAAACACATACAAAAAGTTGGATCTTTCTTTCATCTGAGATCCTTTTGGGAGAAATAATATAGACATTTAGGTATTGTGGCCTTCAAATTTTCCTAGAAAGTTGGGGTAGGTTGGATGGGGGAAACGAGTCTAAAAGAAAAGAGAAAGCTTCAAGGGAAAGGAGATTACGTTTCAGTCAATACCTGGACAAATGTCACTAACAACTTGTGATGGGCTGTGATCGTATGTATGGAGAAAGTTGTAGCTAAAGGTGAAATGGGAAATAGTGAGAGATGTGGCGTGCACACGAATATAAAAGGATTTAGAAGGGATTCTGCAGATGATGATGATGCGGAGATGTGTGTAATGTTCTTATGTTGTGTGTGTAGTGTGTACGTGTGTGTATGAGTGACGGGAAAGCATGTGGGCGATGTCGAGAGACACGGAGAAGTTTTCTCTGGGCTCAAGGATTATTTTGTAGGCCTTTCATCTATTTTAGGTGGACGGAATTGGAGAGACTCGATTTATGTTAGGCAGGACAAGGTTACAATGCTTGAGACTTTCGGGTACTTACTTCATCTACAATAATGACGTGATTACAAAGAGTCTCTTTTGGCTGTGAGCTTTTGATCTTCTTCTTCTAGGGATCGAGAACTCTTGATGTTTCTTGCATGGCTCGCACATAGGTTGTAATGCGATATAATTATGTTTAATATATACAATGGATTGTCACTCTTGTCATATGGTGGCAGATGGGTCCAATAGCGGTTTCATCTTGCTAGAAGCATGTAGGGAATAAATCTCAACATTTGACATTGTTTAGGTTTAATTACAAAAGGATCATGTACATAACTTTCTCCTGCTGCGCTGATATATTCTGGCTGCGGTAACAGGCCAACTCGTCCACTACCCAGTCGTCCACGTACCCACTCGTCCACTAGGGGCGGATCTGGATGTTTGG
>JAQGAD010000345.1:0-44490 GCA_034696625.1 Isotomurus palustris | reverse complement strand
GCTGACGTTTTTTCTTTAAAATAAAGCGACTCACAGTGCTCCAGTGCTGCTACTACAAGTGTAATTTATATAATGTATTCAGGCGAGACTCTTAGTATAGTTACAATCGAACTTCACGTTCGTTCGTTTAATTAGGTAATTTGTGTCTGATGTTCTCTGACGGAGGAGGAGAGGCTACTGTGGAATATTTGGAGCGTTTGGTTGGCGATTGTGGACTGACCATCATATGACGAAGGAAGAAGGGAGAGATTTCTTCATGAGTGAGTGGAGAAGCTGAGAAGGAGGATATGAGAGACACAAAAGAAGAAGAAGGTCTTCTTCAAGAGGATTCAGAACTCATCTTTTGTTGTAAATTTCTTCTTGTTGGTGGTGTGGGAAAGTCATGGAAAGAACCCCTTGTGGGTAATCCTTTCGGCATACGAAATCCACACTTTCCACGGATTCCTCTCCTCCGTCTCTCCCTTTGAATGAATTTATGACCGATGATCCTCCTCCTTCCTCCAACCGCCGTTGAGTTTATTCCCAAACTCTAAATCCTCGCCAGATGCATCCATCCCCAGAAATGAGTTACGTTCGACCACCACCTTCATCACCAACCACTGGCTTTCTCTCTCCAGTGATACTTCCACCACCACACTTCTCTTTCTTCTCCTCAAACCAGCCATAAACGTGCGTGAATCTCCTTCAGGATTTCCAATGTTTATTCCATTCCTACGCTTATTTAAATATTTCCATCTCTCATTCCAGTAAACCGAGTGAGTCATACAATTCCTAGGATTTTCTTCTCCCTCCTTTATACTTATACATTTTCTCCATCTCTTCCAACTAACAACTCACAACTACTCACTAACTCTCCTATACCTGGAAGGAACAATCACCTAAAGTCTTTCTTGGAATGACCTAATGCTCTCTTCTCTCTCTCTCAAACTCAAACTCAAACTCTTAACGTGATGACACTACTATTCTAAAGGTGCTATACATTCTCTCATCATCAGCATCCTTCGTTAGGTCTTCATTGACCTGGAAACTGTTTTAATTAACGTGCAAATTCAATGCAAACTTTTATAATAATGTTATGTTCTCTTTAGTAAGCACTCTTAGAATTTACAGTAGCAGCATATTAGCATATTGGGATAGGCATGTTTCTGTTTGTACGAATTGCCAATTACAGACTAACTGATTTCGACATCGGATAAAATTTTTAAATTCTAATTCATGGAACCTTCCCGTTCCATCAAAACGGGAATACGTCTCACATAATACTGAATTCTTGTATTTTCTGATATTGAGAAACAAATGAAATAAATGGGGTGTTTCATTCTTGCGTTACGTTTGGCTTACAGCAATTACTTTAAATTCTACTTATATTCCAATCCAGTCATAAGAAAGCAATGGCTCAACGAGAATTCGTTGCAATTAAGGTTTTAATTAACTATCACAAAATAAACACACCTACTTCATAATAATGTGAAGTGAAACTACGATTTTGTAATCATGTGTAACTCTCTCACAAAGGACTGTAATGAATCCTCGTGATCTCTTGTTCAACTTAATGTCCCACTTACTTAACGTTCTAAAATTAGATGGAGACAAGCAAACTAGATTACTAGATTCTTAGAAAAATCTCAATTAAGAAACCCAGAGGAAAAACCTTCTACCTCCTCATACGGCAATTGCCAAAATTTAGTTGTCACTGGATCGTAAGGACTCCTCTTAAGTAAGATGATGTGGTAAGCAAATATTAAGCAAAAGTGATGAGACGGTTGGTAATACGAGGATAAATAGCTACAGGGTGGAGTGAGGACGCCAATAATGGCAATATTTAATGACTCTGAGGTTGTTCTGAAGACGAGAGAGGCCATGGAGGGCAGGTGAAAGCACGAGTGTCTCTCCTCATGTTTCTCTGACATGCTACCATCATCACCACTTCTCTACCTACTTTACAACGCAATTACAAAAACAGACTGAGACTTTCTCATATTCCAGCTTCTATTCCTCTCATTCTATTTAGTCATTTTCCTCTCATCATTACTGAAATTCTCAAACAGTATGGCCTGAAACCCATGTGAAAAGTAAAAATTCTATGGTGAACATTTTTCGAAGGCTATCTGGCAAACCTATTGCGATTCTTAGCGCAGCGTGCCAGACAACCTTTCCAAACATTTGGTCATATAGCAACAAAAAAATTAATTTATTTGCTTTTCATAATGGCAGCGGTACACATAATAGCATCAAAAATTTAGATGATACCACCCGCACCCGCTGAATCATCACCATCTTCATGCGCTCGCCTAGTCGGACTGCAAACCACGCAGTCACAATCCTGCCCTGCGCATAAAAAATAGTGACAGTTAGTTAGTGTTAGCGATTTCTAAACACTGGGGAACATACTCATTACGTGCGAGACTTTCGATGTCCTTTTGGTTGAGGATGAAGACGCCTTTTGCGCACTATTCGGTATTACAATCTCAGTCTCAGGTCCTGCGATTCTAACACAGGAAGTACCATCGACTGTTGGGTGTTCTCCGTGGTTCGTGGGCTGGCTTATTGTCGATTGCTGGCGACGAACGGCCTCTGAGTTTGCATCCCAGTTGTCTTGTAGAGCTCTAATTAGCTGCCGGGCTTCGCTGAGCTCTGCAGTGACTTGGTCTGCCTCTGACTGCAATATCGCGTAGCGCAGTCTACAGGAATTAAGTCAGGTAAGAACTTAAATAAGGACCTTGTTTTTGAATTATTATAACAAAAAGGTAAAAATTCTAACTTGAAATCTTCGTTTTCCGCAAGAGCAACATTAAGTTCTTTCGTTGTGCGTTCCAGCATCTCAGAAGCAGCGTTGGTAGGAGGAGTCGGTATTGGTGAATCCGTCTGATATTGCAAAAACAACCGTGTACCAGTTTCCATACTTGCCGGCTTGTTGCACATTGGACAACACCTAAAATAATTCCAAAAATAACGTATAGTTTTTCGTATTTCAAGCTATTAGTTAAGCCTAGTTTCAAGCTCACTTCAGAACAACTGGAGATCCAACCGCAGTTGGCCGCTCGATCCATTTTTTTATACACAAAAAATGGTAGACGTGTCCGCAGGCCATGGCAATGATTTGTGTTGTTACACCACCGATTTCTTCGACCTCTTTGTCTCTAGGCCCAGCGATTTCAGCGTCAACTTGGAGGAGCGTATCCTGTTTTGGTAGACCTGCCAGCTCATCATGGCATACTGCACATATAGCTGCCATTGGAAGCTAACTCAAACGGTTTTCACACGCACTGTCAACAAAAGTAAGTGATAATTATAAGAACACTAATATTATACTCATGACCTTCAAAAAATCGCGAGGCAGTAGGCAGTCTTCAGATGTCAGAATATGAAATCGAATTCAAAGCAATTTGTGTTCCTAGAATAGTACCACGAGGATTACAAAATGCAAGGCAAGTTCTCAACTCTAGTTCAATTTGAAATATGGTCACCGTAATGCACACATATATTACAGTTCTTCGTGTCTAACTAAGCACTACGTTCGAATGTACATAGGAGTACGTGATTAAGACTAATAACTGTTTTTCCTTCGTTGCTAGACTAGAAACTGCTCCACCCATTCAAACAAACGGACGAGCATTCACACACATTCACAAGCAATTGTCTTAACAATTTTTCAGCTATACTGCCCTTCGAGAAAACTAAAATAACCGAAAGTGTGTAGTAACGCAGAGTAATGCAGTTACAAGCCAAGTTAGTTAATGTATGACGATGGTAGACGGTAAGGATTCTTTCTCCATGAACAAGCATTAATCAAAACAAAACTTGAAAGGAAGTTTTGGTCCACAATGAGTGTGTGTGTGTGTGTGTGTGTATGCACAAAGAGTGAGAGCTAGAGACTTCAAGAATCCTAAAATCCCAACGGCTTTCTCACTGAGACAAACTGCAGAAACCACAACTACCAGACGGGTCCATATTACCATGAGAACTGATGGTAGACTAAGTTGGTATTTATTCTTGGTATTCATATTCGTATGGAAAATCTACTATGGGTGTTGGTGTTTGTATGGGAATGCATAACATAGCTGCGTGCTCACCACATTTCTAAAGATAGTTTCCTTCAAACATTCAGAAACTTTGACCAAAATCTTACTACTACTACTCTGACTTTCCAACTGCAGTCTCGGTATTCCTCCCAAATTGCTTCTGTGTGGGAGAAAACAGAAGGAGAAAGTCATTCCCGCACAATGGGAAATAAAAAATAATAGGGAGGATCAAAAATCGCGTGCCAAAATCGCCCTACTCCCTCACTTAATCAAGTGGGTAATTATTATTCGACCAAATGCGAAAAGTTTCTTACAATTGTGTGGATTTAAATATCATTTAGAGGAGAGGGAGAGAGCGTCAAGACTGGAGGAAGTGGTGGTGGTAAGTAAAGCAGCAAAAGGCAACGAGGAAGACGAGGATACCCGCCACACAGCCACTTCTGAAATTGGAACACAAGAGAAGGGGACGCAGAAAAGGAAACGGAGAAATGTGCCGGGTGTGCAAAATGAAAAATTTGCTGAGTTTCGCTCATCTCTCTCCTCTCCGTTCTTCCTTTAATGACACTCTCAAATAAATCCCTTCTTCCAGGCCACTTTCCAATTTTTATTTACTTTTTATTACTCCATTCGTCCTTCCTTCCCGACTTAACTTTACACCAGCTACCAGCACCAATCCTCTTCTCCTACTCGGTACTTCTCTATTATACTTATATACTTTTTGTCTCTATATTGGTAAATAATATTTCCCGAGATGTTTTCGTCGCACAAAACAACTTCACTATCATCGACACATCTTATTACTTCTTATAGAAATCTGTATTGAGGTTCTTTGAACCAATTTTTATTAAGTGGTACACATACACACGTATACATTTACAGATAGCGTAATTTACCCGTCCAGCCTGGAACTGTATGGAGAGATGCAGCAGAAGCTTATAGGAGTGGAATGAGTAGCACCATGAAAAAATTGAAGGAGCTCCCGGCACACAAAAATAATCATTTTAAAAGTAATCCCATACTTACTTACAAGAAGATTTCTAGAGGATTTCGGAAAGGAGCAAAAATATCCCCTGAAAACATCTCTTGCCCGATTGTCGCTCCTTCTTGCATGAACATCCATTGTGCATTTAGGAAATTGCACAGTTTGGCAAACCAAAGACGATATGGAAGGTCTTCTTTCTCCCTCTCTCTCTCTCCGGACAAAGTTTAAATGAACAGGTAATCCTCTTAGTGTCAGGAAATGTGACAGGTAAGAAGACACACACACACTTCTTCAAAACTCAGACAAATCCTTCTCGCAAGCGAGCATATTTTACTCCGTCATTCATACGCCTACTTACTATTTACCTCCACACAACCCGCTCTCCTACTTTCACAATCTTCACATGCATCCTCAAAAGTGTGCCAATCTCTCATTCTTTCTTAAATGCTGCTCTTCTCTCTCTCTCTCTCTCTCTCTCTTAGTGACTAGGTAAAAGCTACTTAAAACGATGAGAGGTAGCTCGAGAGCTCCACCCGCAGAGCATATTCTAACAATAAATGCTTTCATAATAACATATGCAAATAATAAAGGTTTCACTCACTCTTCATAACTCGTGTTTTCACGTGAAACAGAAATATTCTAAAACTTCTCTGAATGAGAAACTTGGAGAAGTCTTTTTCCACAGTTGTAAACGTAGTAGATATGGTTCCGGAGATGTCTCTGCAATTATTCTCATACAGAGACAAATTTCCAATTACATTCCCAATGACAGTTCAGAAAATTCGAAAGTAGCTTTCTATTTT
The DNA here is from genome assembly GCA_034696625.1 of Isotomurus palustris. Taxonomy (NCBI): domain Eukaryota; kingdom Metazoa; phylum Arthropoda; class Collembola; order Entomobryomorpha; family Isotomidae; genus Isotomurus; species Isotomurus palustris. Next base: position 38,683 of record JAQGAD010000345.1, on the reverse strand, counting down.
TGTCTTGCTGTGTTCTACTTTTAGAGAAAGCGACAAAGCTTTTTATTTCGTCCTATCCAAATTACCCCAATTTGAAGAAGGTTTAGTGATGAGAGACGTAACTCCATTATGTCATCATTTGGCAGAGTAAAAAATCACGTTGGAGAGTGTCAATGTCGGATCAAGGGAAACACTCTATACATTTGCAGTATACACACCGTCATTACTGAAGCTTAGAGAGAAAGCTCCATCGACTTTCCCACAATGTGCTCCACTCCTTGTACTTGTGCATTATTGACTATGTGAAGATGTGTGTGTGTAGGAGTTGATGATGTACTTTGCTGGCAGTAAGGTACATTTTCTGTTTTCTGCACAAATATTATTGCGGTTGTTGTTCTCCTTCTTGTTTGCTTCACATTCCTTTTATCATTTAAATGATTTATTGCATCTTCTTGTCATCCACCACATCAACTTGCCAATCCTTTCTCGAGCCTCCATCAAATTAATTATCCTTTCAGCACTCTACCAATCTACGCTCGTGTATTTCCTTCAGATGCAAGAAAATAACGGAATAAGGTCAGTGCGACAGTGCAGGCAAACCTCTGTGTGTGTGTATGTCGTGAGGAAGTACCCATTCGGTGGCCTAAGCGGTGACCTGCGACCTGGAAATGCAAAACAGCGTAAAGACTGAGATAAGAGTGAGAGGCTTTCTTCGAGTACGAATGACTTATGCGGGTATTTTCCTCTCCATTGGCCATCTACTGTCGAGACTCTAAGCACCTCATCTTTTTTACAATAAGGAAAAACTTGTCTTGTCAGACCTGCCCGATAAAAATGAATTATTTTATATTCTCTCTCCTTCCTTCCCAACAGCCAAAACTTACCTTCCTTCTTCCGTGTCTTTTTATTCGACTGAGTAATTTAGAAATCATGAAAGACTTGCTGGGTTAAATTGGAACTGGGAGAAAATACGTTCTCCTTGCATAACTAGTTTCTCTCCTTCTACAAGAGGAAAAGTAATTTTTGTATCGATTTAGCCAGCAACACACACACACACACACACACATACTCAGGACACAGGACATACTGTGAGAATTGGAATTGGAACTTTGGAAGAAGTGTAGTAAGATCGTCACACGGACTTGTAGGTAGTTCAAGGTCTTTAATCAGATTTGCACACACCGAGTAATTCAGGGGTTTCTTAGATGAAAGGCAAAGCCAGCCCAATCCTTCTCTCCTGCTTCTCCGTATGCATCAATTGCTTCTTCGTTTTGTGTTTTGTGTCTCACAGTCAAAGACTATTTGCCATTGGTGGTGGTGATTCTTTGGCCACTTCACTTTCTCCGCGTGTCCCCAAACGCCAAGACTACTTCACAAGAGAAGGAGAAACGTGTGGAAAGAGTTTTTCCGAAGGACACACACACACACAGAGACTTCTGGTAAGTAGTTCAGTCTCATAATGCCTCGAGGAGAACCTGAGATAAAAATGATTGAAAATGGAGAGACACGCCAAATATGGATAAATCACGAATACACATTTTCCCCTTTGTACTTTCAAGATTACACCGGCACAGTCCTCTGCTGCTTCTTCCTCCGGGTCCAATGTGAACTCATCATGATTTTCGAAACCTCCTCTCTCCTCGCACTCTATTCTATACACACACACACACGACAAAAAAACTCGCTTGGTTTTGTGTGCATGTACTTATCCTCCAGCTCTCTCTCTTTCTCTCCTACCTGCCACCATCATCGTCATCATCATCATATTATTATTATCCTTCCTTCCACGGATCTTCAACTAATAATTTCATTTCTTGAAGAAAGAGAGCCTTCACCTAATGGATGGATGGAGACAAAGGAGGAAGATGTGCAAGATAAATGAGGGATTTGTGGTGGTGACGCAAAGGGACAATTTATTTCAGATAGACTCAAGTGTCTCTCACTCTCTCTCTCTCTCTCTCTCTCTCGCAGTCATTATGAAAACAAGCTGGGCCGATGAATGATTAATGACTCTCATCCTCCTTCACTCCCAATCATCGTGTGTCCTCATTCCTCCCAAGAGACTGGGACTTCTTCCACCACCACCCTCACCACCTCCTCATTATGATAACCACTACTCGAATAACCACTCCCCCGTGTCACAACGATGGACCCAACATCTCACACACACCTCAACTTTCTCTCAACCCAACCAACTTTCACCACTCCTTCTTCGTTCGGTGGTGTTGGTCCGTACAAATCTACAAAAAGTAATCTCTCCATGTGTGGAGAAAGCAAGAACAATACACCTTGTGTAATAAAATGTACACAATGATCAGACTTTACTCAACTGTTTTTCTTCCAGCTTCCAATCATCCGTTCTCTCGTCCACTTTTCGTGATCTTAAACCTCTTGAACTTCTTCCGGAGAAAGTAAGTCTCGATAGGTCGCGTCTGAACTTTTTAGACGGAAATATTGCTCACACACACACACACATATTAAAGGGAGGACGGGAAGGAAGATGAAGAGTTTCTTGTGGAGAGAAACCACATGGCACAAGTGAAAGAAGAACGGGAAAAGTTGAAGAGACTAGAGAGGAAGTTTAGTATTTAGAAGGAAGGGACAGCCGGAGTGTGAGGAGGCTAACTAATAACTAGATTGTGTGTGTATATATATATATAATACATATATATTGTGGGAAACACAATAATGCGAAAGACAGAGACACACATCCACAATATTATTCTGATTATCATTAGTCTTCTTAGTATGAAAGTTTATTTAAGCCACACCAACTATGACTCTTATTTATTCACTTAGGAAAGCCAAGAAACAACAACAACAACGATGTGAGAGTGGAGCAACTTTTACTTTCTTTAAAAATATCTGTCGCAAAGTTCATATCCATGCAAATTCTTAAACCCAACAATAACATGGCGTGACCTACGACCTTCATTTTCACATAAATTTTCCCCGTGTCCTTAATCCCTTCATCATTCCTTCGCTCCATGAGAAACTTATGGTTCTTTTGGACTCTCCCTACTCTCCTGACTGACTCTGTGTGTGTGTGTGCCCTTATTATTATTACTATCCGCAGGTTACCCGGGCAACGGGAGACAGTCCGTGCCCAACGCTGAATCTCATCTGCATCCAAATAGAAAGTAAAAGTTAAGGAATCTTCAGGACCACTTTGGAGTTCTGGTGGATTGCTCATGATTTCATGATGGTGGCGTGTACACAAACACAGGCCACCATGCACGAGAGTAAGATTGACTTTTCCCGTTACTTCTATCGGTTGGTGTTCAAGTGGCAGTGGAGAAAAGCCGTTCGAGGCCAAAAGTAGAAAGTAATTAAAGTAAAAGTAAGTTGAATTCCCACAACAATTATTTGTGAGGCTGGTGGTGGTGGTGGTGGTGGTTTGAGCAGCTCCATCGAGGAGTCATAGACGAGAGGAACTTCTTTCGTCCCATTCTTGATTTGTCCTTCGGGACTCTCACAGCGTAGGTAAATAGGCTGTCAAAAGTGTCAAATGCTCCGTTATGCTTTACGATTTATGTCCTTCCTTCCCACAACAACCTTCTCCTACTTCTTCTTCCTCTTCCCCCCTGACAAATAGCCATTGACCTGTGGGGGGTCTCGCTTTCTCTCTCCCCTAACTTAAGCACCAACTGCTCCACCCCTTTTTTAAACACACTGACCCATTGCTCCCCACTACTCCTCAGCTCACATCTGCTCAGTCAGGCACCCTGCAACGGCGCTCACACAGCCTCCTTCATGCATTCCTTAATTGTTAAGTAATGTCACTAACGACCTTTCTCCAAGAAAGACTCTTCTTGCATAACACACAGAAGAGAGGAATGGGAATTTCTTTCCAAGTTTTACTTAATATTGGAAATGATGGTTTCTTCTGAGGCCTCCGACTCCAACTGTTACAAAGTTCCAAGCATCGTCAAGTCTCTCTGGGTGGTTTCACCACTTCGCTTCCCTCAGAAATTAAAGAACTCTACACGAGTTGTCCTCAAATCCGTAGGTGGGAGTGTGAAGATAGTCGATACCTATCGCAGATACCTAACCTTTATGAAACACTAAACAAGGCCAATTTCCATTTCCATCGGTTTACAATCCTTCCCCGCTTCCCTTCTTAGATACTTACTTATTTATTAATACTGTTGTTAAGGATAAATTTCCAAATTCTTATATTAAGGCTTTTGATAATCGGATTTGCATATTCTGCTGAGTACTCTTCACTCGTTCGCCATAATTGGAGTTTCTCACGCGTCCTCCGCATGTTCATTTCCTCCACAAACCGAGTTTTAAGTTGCCAGAAACTAATCCATCCACATATATGCTTCCGCATGTTTTCTTTGCAAAATTGAAAGCTTCAGGTAACACACAATAAATCCTCCTCCTACACACACACACACACACCTTCAATCGTATTAGTTACCCAACCCTTCTTGCTTCCTAACAGAAGATAGGTGGGGTGTCAGAATCACGAGGCAAACAGTTTCAAAATTTGAAGGATAAGTTTACGTAGGTAGTTTGTTGGAGAGAGAAGCATAAGCCAGTGTGTTTGGACGAAATGCCAAGAGTACTTCCTTGTTCACCCAGGAGCCACTTGACTTCATTTGCCATCATCGCCCACTTTCCATGTCTTTCTCTGTTCGTGTACATTTACTTTGTGGTGGTCTCCATGCCTTTAATAAACAACCTACCACCATCATCACTTTTGTTTTCGACGAGTTTGTCTAAAATACCTAAGTAATGATAATGATGACACAGATGATGCTACTCCGCATCAACGCCATCACCAATACTCAAGAACAAAGGGATTATTATTGCTGTTTATGAAAAGGATATGCTCTCACATTCAAAGGCTTCTCTAACCGTTTCACCGAACTGTACACTGTGTCTGTTGTTGGCTTAATGAAATCTTTCACGAGAGAAAGAGTACAGGAGACTCGTTATGCTACAAGAAATGTTAAGTCTCGACACTGTTTTTCACTTGCTTTGTCGTGTTTTCTCCTTCTGAGTGACTGGACGTTAATTAATGTACAATCGTTCACATCGCTAACAACCTCTGCAGAAAGACCTAATGCTCTACTATCAAGACGACTTTCATTTCACATAATTTACGCACATCTACGGACCATAGTTCCCTAGGCTGGCCGTGGCTTTCTCTCCAAATTAAACAATCTCTCTCCTTCAGTCAATTTATTGAGTTTCACAGTAAATGATATTACTTAGACTGTCAAGGGTCTTAAGTGAAAGAACACAAAGAAAGGCAAGGAAGCAATATATACGGAGAGGTTTACGTATAAAGTGTGTGTATAGCGTAAGCCGTTCTTCTTACCAAGTACAAAGCAAATACCCTCTTGATTATCATAACTTTCAGTGTGGAGTCTGAAGAAGAAAGCATGATGGAGCAGGGGTGATGCCAGTGGTGGTTGTTACGAAGAGTGCAGCCGACATTTGTATTTATTTTGTTGACCCAGATTTGTTCTTGTTGCAAGATTAAAAGTCTTAGTGTCTCTCGAATCTCCTCTGTCACAAGAGACAAGTAAAGACAAGACAAATAAATTGCTGAGGAGTCGTAGGAATTTAAATTAAATACCGAAAAAGACGACAACGACGACGACAACCACGAGTTCCATTCTGAGATAACTATGAGAATCTATCTGACTGGAAGTAGAACGGAGTTTATCTTATAGTCCTACGAAGAAATAGCCGAGTTGTACCTTCTTCGAATTCTTCAGCTCTCTTTCTCTACCTTTCTCTTCAATCAACTTTCTCCTGCTTGCTACTTATCCAATTACTCACTCAAAAAGAAGATTTTAACAAAAAGAACGACAAGTTTCCCATTCGTGTAGTTTGTTCAAAGTAACAATGTCATCATAACGGATACTCACACAGACACATACACACACGGGGCCTCGAACATTTTTGCTTTAGGATTCAAACGATGATGACAGCAATGGGACTACCACACACAACTCTATATCCTTTTGAAGATCGAGTTGAAAAAAGAGATGTGAGTACAGAAAGACAGGCTGAACCCACCAAGATTCGTTTCTCTTTTGTACAGCCATAAATAAATTTCGGTCATTGCTTGACAACAGTTTGGACGTTTCAATGAGGAAAACCACATTTATATAGCGCAGCTTTCTCTCCCCGTCGTCCCTCTCCTCCTACACAGTCAAGCGATGGTGGTAGAGTTGTGGCTCCAACATTTATTCATCACGAGTGAGCAAACAACATGTGCCAATGGAAGTTGGAGTCCTCTAAGTCCTCTTCGATGTAGAAGTAGTGGTAGACGTTGTTTCCTTCCTCCTCAATTTCCCCACACACACACAGCAGCTGAGGAATCGAACAAGAAATAGAGAAAGTGACACGTAATAAATCATGTAAAATGGGACGAAAGAGACGCTACACTGTAATAATACACATTCTACATTTCTCTCGCTCGAGGATCACCCACACACGACTTTCACCACCAACCGGCCTTCGCTCTAATTAAATAAAAGTCATCGCAATCACACGAACCTCCATACATAAAGACTCCTACACACAGCCCTCTATATAAATTCATACAAAAACTCGTATGCACACACAGACGACGATTCCCTCAGTAAATCGACTCCAATGGAGATAGCGGTGGGGGTGGTGGTGTGCGTATATTTTCCGCAACAAAATCATAAAAGATTAATGGCTCTGTATACGTGTGTGTATGTGTGTTTCCTCCAATGTGCATCTTCTTTCTATCCATTTTTCTATCCATCCTCCATAACATTCTTTTCTTTCGATGTTAAGGGTTGTGCACAAAGGAGCTGCAGCCTGGCTCTCACCAACTAACCGTGTCTGTAGCGTGTGAAATAAAAAGTGGAGAGAGTGGAGACCTGAGGTGACCTACGGAGAGAAATGCGTGGACGATCCACTTCTCAATAGCATCCTTTCTCCGAAGGATATGGAAACGACCAAAGTTTCTTCTCTTTGTGATTCCTTACTTTTTATTCCCTTCTATTGGACTATTTTATTTTTATGTTTTATTCGTATTCGTTACAACGGGTGAAACGACGACGATGACTGCCACTGCCACCACCGCCAACGCTACCACCACTCTCACCACGAAAAACAACCACAGCACCAAAGGAATAAGGTTCTTCTTCTCCTTCGTATATACACACAAACATAATAATGTATGTCTTACGAGAAGAAAAACTGCATGTACATTTCCTCACTCTCCTTTGAAGTCATTTCCTAAACAAGCTACACAGTCATTTTTCAATTTCATTCATTCACACGTCTCCATTTCTCAGGCAAAAAAATCATCACTCCATCTCACTCCTCATTCATCCATCTCACCCAAATTACCGTCTTCTTTCTCTCGTATTAAAATGAAATTACATCCAAACATACATACTACCGCCGTACTTCTTCTACATTCCCTCATACATGAAGAAAAATACCTAAAAACGCCCTACTTATCAATCCAATCAAATCCCAAGTTCCTTCTTGTAGATATACGAAATGAGGAAAGGTGTGTGTGTGTGTGTGTGTGTGCTTTCTCCGTCCTGTGTGTACTTTAATGCGGAGAAATTTTATGTCTATAGATGCATCAAGATGTGTGTATATAGGGAAGGATGATATAGAGAGTGTGTGGCACAACCTCCATTATTGCAAACTAAGGTACCATCTCCATATCAGCATCATCTTACACACGCCCTTCTCTAAGTTTTAACAACTCAAGTGGATTCTTCTTCCCTTCTTTGTACTTCCACTTTAGTTGTTCCCAACTTGCGGAAATTAATTCCTGTTTGTCGGAATTTCTTTGCAAGTCTGACAGTTCTTTTTCCAGGAGGAAGCTTCTCTCTCTTTCTCGTCTCGTTTCAAAAGAGATTCGCTTTCTTCTTCTGTCAACCCAAAAGACTTTTCCTTGAATTAGCATTTGAATTTAAAGCTTAGGTAACCACAGCGATGTGAATAACAAAAAACGAAGTGTTTTATTGTTTGTGTAACAACCAATTTTAATGTTGGATCATTCCACATGACACTTTGACACTTGTACGAACCACCATCGTCGTCATCCCTTGCTTTCTTTCTTTTGTCTCCTATTCAATTTATTTTCTCTTTAAGAATAATCATTGTCTTTTCAAATTTAAAGTAGAGTCACCACCACCCTCTCCTCTCCTTCTTCCCACGTCAACAAACTTTTCCCAGAAACACACAGTGGGACGTGAACGGATGTGGAACAATAGGAGGTATGTATATATATTATGTATAACTCGTCTCTTGATCAACCAGCAAAGTGACTTATAGACGGGGATAATATATAAGCAACCTCTATAGCATTTTTCCATGAACCCTTTTTCAGATTCACTTGACACCTTCTCATGTTTCTCCTTCATCTTCGAGAAGCGTAAGTAGGACGTATGAATTCTGGGATTAAGCATAATCTCAAATCAAAGAGATCACCATTATTTGTGAAACAAGAGGTCCGCCTCGTTTATACTTACCTAAATTTATTTTTAACTAAAATTTTCTCTGAAATTTCACCTCCAGTGTACTAAAACAAATTTGCTGAAACTTTCTCTCGGTTAGGATTTCTTCACCAACTCATCTTCGTAATAATCTCTTTTAAAAAAGGAAGTAAAAATGTTCATAGCCTCAGGGAAATATTATACCGCCACGCTAAATCCCTAGAACCAACTTAAAATTCGATACGATCACTTTTCAACATGAAATCCTAACAACTTTATCGAAGATTATGTTGTAGTTGCAATCTTTTTAAAGCACTCTCAACTTTCCTCTTTCTCTTTCTCTCCTTTCCCAAGTAAACTGAGTTTTGCACGAAGACGCACCTAAAAAGCAACCAAGTTTCGTAATAATTTGCCCTCAGAGGAATAACAAGAATAATTTGCATTCGAGAATTTGCCTGTAGAAGAATTCGAGTCGTGCCAAAAGTGTTTGTGACATATTTCGGAGAAGAATTTAGTGTCTGTGGACTAAATAAGTGTGAAGGAGAGAGAAGACCTCTTGCAACACATGTAATCAATAAAAGAGAACTGGTCTCCTGTTGAAATTGTGTAAAGTCTAAAGTGAGAGTTTATTTCTCATGTACAGAATTTAGTATTCATTTAACCATGTTTTGGAAGGAGAGTGAGAGAGAAAGAACCCGACTTAAATATCCATTTGGTGAAACAGCGTGAGATTTATTTCCCCGTGAACGATCTATTTAAGCCAAACTATTTCTTTCAAGAAGTGAAAGTGGAAAGAGGAACCAAAAAGGAAAACTACAGTTTACTCCTTATTCACTACAGATATATATATATACACAAGACGAGAAAAAATGGATTTCCTTTGTAAAGAAAGGGAAACAACGGAAGGAAAATATTTCAATCGATATATACATATTCACTTGTACTGTGTACACAAATATACCTTTGAAAAGGTGTAGGAATGTGTGTGTGTGTGTGTGTGTGAGTGTATCTGTCTCGTCCCGCAGTTCCTCTATCGATAACACACATATGTTCGGAGAAATTCATGTGTGTATAAGTCTCTCAGTCGTTGTTGATGTCTACACTAAACTCGTCTCATCTATACGAAGGTATTTTAAAGAAAAAAGGTAAATAAAAACATTTTGCACTACTTGTTTCCTCATCCATCCATAAAATACACTTTAACTATCCAATCTTCTTTCGATTGGGTGGAGAGATTTCCTCTTCAAATTGGAAACGACGAGGCAACACACTCACATTGCATGTGTGAACGTAGCACACGTATGTACAAAGAACTCTCATTCCAATTCCTAAAAACTCTCATATTTTTCATGTCTATCCATCCTTATCTTGGAACTAAACAACAAAACTGCTGCACACTTCTCGTTTTCATGTTATTCTCTTTCTCGTTTCCAAATTGTGTAAACTCTGTACCGTGTACATTATAGGTATATTATATGCACTTAGCTTCATACACTAAGCCTTATACTTTCCAACGAGAATATATACTAACTCGTCTGAAGAGCCTATTACAAAGTCTGCGGCAAGTTACATTGAACAATTATGCAGAAAAGAATTCCTCGTGTATACACACGCAGAGTGAAGCTTTTCTAAATAGTCTGTCATTTCTCACAATTGTTTTTCAATCCCTGCAGTTGTTCAAAGAAATCTCCTCAGCATGGAGTAAATTACGATGCGAGAAGAAGAAAGCGAAGGAAGGAAAGAGACCCACGCGTAGTCCAAGTGGAGCTGTTTATTGCGGAGGTCATTCCGTTTCAATATTTCACGGTGCAGGAGTCTAAACGGCTCTTCTAACTTTCTCTCTTTAAATTATGTTATCGCTTTCTCCACTGCTCCGTTCCTTCTTAAAGAATAAAGGAACTGAGGCTTAAGAGTCGGAGTCATGGTGGCCAAGCGAGAAATCAATGTCGCCTTTTTATTCCGTGATAAAAATGTCCCAAGGGCCAAGCCCCAATGGAACTTCATCGCCCTTTGCATCCTCCCATAACTCATCCTCCCACAAATACCCTCTTTCAATTATACTTTGTCTCTCTCTCTCTCTCTCTCTCTCCTTACTTATCAATGATTATAACTCTTGAATGAGTTAGTCAAGCTATCTCTCTACTTTTACTTTCACTCTCTCTCTCTCTCTCTCTCTCTCTCTCTCTGTATAATAACCAATGACCACATGCAACTGCACCAAAACTAAAGGCACGTTTCCCATTGAAACATTTTGTCCTCGAGATTTATTGCCCCGCCATGAATTACTCTCCTGCCTGGTTATTCGCATACCAAAAATACTCAAAACTTTCTCTCCCTCGGTCACGCCTCGTTATTGTTAATGATACATTCCCTCTGTGTCCAAACACACGCATTCTTCATACTCATTCACCCAATGAATGAGTGCTTAATTGCAATTAAACCATTAATACAAAACCTCTAATGGTTCGTGAATGTGTAAACGAGGGAGAGACAAAAGCAGTAAAAACTCACACAAACACATAATATTACATGCATACACACATATTTACATATAAGTAAACGAGTAAACAGAGAGTATGCTTGTCCATTCATTCATCAAACTTTTACTGTGTTTGCAATTTAACTCCTATTTACAGTTGAGCAGAGCATGGGACACAAATTAGTTTAGCTGTCACATTTATTAATTCTTGTGAACAATTCTAATTACATTCGGGGTCTCATTCATAGTAGACCACCAGAGAACATCCTCCACCACCAGTTTCCCCTTCTTTCCCGAAGGCACAGGACGCATAAGTTTCTGTGAAGGATTTTATGAAAAGTTAAAGCTGTTGATGTTTTGGTAAAAAATGAAACTCGTACGAGTTGTTTATTTCGCGTTGTTGTGTGCTCTACTTTCGCATCTGAACAAATATATACGGGAGAGATTTATTGGAAGGGACAGGAGGTCTTGGATAAGTCGTGTGTACTTTGGAGAGTGGCAGTGGTGGTCAAAAAATTAGAACGAGATGGAGTGTGACGAAGAAGACACGGTCTTCCTCTTGTTTCCATTACTGGAAGACAGTTGGGCTTGTGCTATCAAATTTATCGTCGTCGTCACGGCTTTCTCCAAAAAACAAACCAAATAAGGATTGGGAAAGTTTCTCTCTCGGTGAAAGTTTGTCCGAGGAGAGAGTCTCACTGAGCCCAGGTGGATCCAACTTGCTAAGCCTTTTCTCCCTACTTCTCGTTAACTTCTCCCTAACAAGTCATATGAATGAATGCCACCACACAGAACCTCTTCATGTCAATACATCTAACAACTCTGTGCCTAACTTCTGCACACATTACGCAAACATCACCGCTGGAATACTTCGATCATCCTCACCAACACTCTCATCCTCCTCGCACCACCACTCATCTTCACAAACAAAACTAAAGTATAAGTCGGTTATGGATTGAATCTCTTATGAACCAGCACCTCCAGCCACACTGGACCTTTCTCTTTCTCTCGCTTATCAAACAAATGTCAACTCCCGTGTGTCTCTCTGTCTGTTGGCAAAGAACCAGTAAACAATCATCCATAAAGCTGAAACCCCTGCTGCGGAGGTTTCCCTGTGGGTGTGCATCAATTTACTTACAATGGAAGTTTATTATAAAACAAACTTCGGTTTTCAATTCTACTACTCATTCCATAAACTGTCCCTTCAAATATGCACGAGACATACGAGGGGATTGTTCAATCGAGTTTAAAACGGGGATTACAGGTTTAAATGGTCTTTTGTGGGTGAAGCATTGTGTACAGGAGAGAGATCAGCTGAATACATTAAATGTATGTGGATGCGTGTGGCTTTAGTGCGTGAACCGATCAAGGTATATTAATAGTACACTGAACAGACTACATAGACAGTTGTCGTAACTCCAGATGCCTTATAACCACAGCACATCTGTACTCACGTAATGAATGGGTTTATTTGCGGAAAGCTTTTCTACTGCTTCCTCGTGCACTTTCACATTAGTAGTCTCCTGCGTGGGTTTCACACATTCGGCAAAAGCACTTGAAATTGATTTCCCAAGGCTTTGATTTGTCACTCCCAGCCTGTTCTGATATAATGCATCCCCACACTCACACACTAAATATAGAAGTTAACCAAAGGCGATTTGCATTATTGCACTGGCCCAATCCCACAAATACATGTACATACACATATCCTCCCATCCTATCACAAAAGTACTCAACGCAGTTCAAACAAATAATCATAATGGTGGAGAGAGAAAGTCTCCCCTTCTGAGCAAATAATTGCACATCTCTGAGTCATTGAACAAACAACGTGAGAGGTAGTGAGTTGGATGGAATGAACACACATACACTCTCACACACACACACACACACACAATATACAAACCAAGTGTCTCATGCAAAGGAGCGATGCGAAGCTTTGCTTATTTAACAGCTCATTCAGGAGCCACAATATCCCAGGTGAAAGCGACAGGACCACAACTCAACTTAACCTCATAAACTACCTTAAAACTTTGTATCTTTAGTTATTACTTTGCGTATGGAATAAAGTTGGGAGAAGCACACACACACACGTGTTGTTGGCTCTCGGTGAAGTACACAGGAATAAATGGAATTGATGCTCTTCATAAGTGGAAGGAAAGAAAGTGCAAGAACAATTGTACCCTGAGGAGTCGTTCATCTCGAGCTTATCAGCACTCCTTCCACCACATCGGACAGTTGCTATATTACTCTCCGTATCATTCAGCCCACCACATTTATAAACCACACGGAAGTGTGTGTGTATGTGTGTCTGTGTGGACGTCAATGGTGGAATGGCAATAATAATAGTAATAACTCCCATATATCAACTTTAATACCGGGAGGATAGGAAAAATTATGCAGAGTATCGTATGGATGGCAGTCTACCAACAATGCACTAACTTTGTGTAATAAAAATGTGGAAACAAGCGATCCACAGAGACGAAGGAAGTGAAACACGAAATGAACAAGTGTGGAATGTAAGGAAAGGAGCACACGGAACAAGAACAAGTGCATTTCGCAAACCCAACACATTTCACATTGTGAAGGATCTCGTTTTTGGTATCAGAGTAAGTTATCATTTGAGTGTGAAGTGGATTGAAAGCGAAATTGCCAATTGTGCTTTCCTTTTGTTCCAACTCGTGTCTCAGATTAGCGATAAGATGGGAAAAGAAATGAGACAATCTTCTTAAGGAGGTGTGATAAGCATCGCGTTCTCTCTCTCTCTCTCCGCTTTTCCTTTTGCATAGTCACACGCTACTAATACTAAACTCCTCGTCTAAATCGAGTCTCTCTCTCTGTGAAGAAGAAAGGAGAGAGAGAGAGAGGATATTTCAGTGATACAGCATGTGCAAACCATTCACCCTTTCAGATGTACACACTTAGCTTAACAAGAAATTTTAGATGAAATCATCAGGAGGACATAGTGAGGAGGCTGAACAAACTACTACAAGTCTATCTACCGAACAAACAATACAGAATGAGATTTCCCTGAGCACAAATACCAAAGCAAATGAGATTTGGAGACACAACCCACCGTGAGAGTCTCATTTCCTCTCTTCTGGTAGCTAGGAGAGTGAGTTACTATTCTTAGTGTATATTGTTCTAGTCTCTCGTCAAATCAAAGGTGTTGAGTGGACTGGAGTAATGGAGTGTGGAATAAAAGTGCACACCTCCTCCTCCTCTCAGTTAATCTTGAATAATTGATCTCACTTTCTCTTCCTTCCAAGGAGGAAACTCACTCTCTACTTCCGCTTACCTAACAATTCCACCACCACCACCACCACCATCACTCGCTCTCTCTCTATACTCTATACTCTATAGCTACTTCTATCATCCTCTAGAAGAAGCAGTAGTAGTATAGTGGTATAGTCGTCCTGGTGGTGTTGGTGGTGGTCGTGTCAGTGGCTGTGGGACAAATCCCCAGACAAGCCATAATTTCTTCTCTCTCTCTCTCTACTTCTTGTTTACTCTCGGAAGAAACAAGAGTAAGTCATTCGTTTTGCCAAATGTGACTCAATCTCCACTAACTGCGAACATAAATGCGAGACCGTTTTTATCTCCGGAGCAAGTAGTGTGTGTGTGTGTGTGTGTGTTGGCCATTACTTTAACACTGATACTGCATTAGATCCTCAGAACCAAACACACACACGTATACACACGTGTATATGCTAGGCTATGTTATATTCTTCTATAGGAGACAATCCTGAGAAATGCAACGGATGCATTTCCTCTCTTGAATGGCACACCACTTCCTCCAAATCAAATTTTATGATGGTCGCATCCTCCGGGTCTTTTTAGACCTTTCCACTCAGGGGAAATAAGGATTCATCAAATTAGCCTTTTCCTTGCTTACGGCAGCTCAATTCATTCCTTAGGTTGAGTCTCACTCACACACACACACACACACACACACACACACACATACACACAGAGACAGTCTTATCTACCTACACAACATTTATTTCAAGTCCCTTGTGTTGTCGTCCGATGGATGAAGATCCGATATGATTTATTGCTTAGTCTTTCTCCCCAGGCTTTGCACACACTTACTTTACACACGGCGAGATAAACTTACCACACGCACAGCCCTTGACATTGCTCGTTATACGGATACAAAGGTATCTCCATTGAGATCCTTACATGTGACTGAATATATATGTCATGTCGGATGTCATACAACGAGGAATCCTTCCATTCCATTTGTGCACTCCTCTCTTTCTAATCGCTTTCCCTCATAAATATTATACATGTGTCATATCATTCCTTTTATCTCAGACCAATTCATGAATTCCTTTTCCCCTCCAGCCACTTGTAAAGTATCCCTCTGAACCTCCAATCCAACTTTATCTTGATTCCCCTCTACCTCTCCACGCATAGGCGTATATACGCGCTTATTGTCTCTCTCCACTCAAGACGAGCAAATAGACGGCAGCAGCAGCAACAGAAGCAACATCCGCACTAAAATTCATATTACACACCGCACACACAATCTCATTTACAGAAATCAAACCACATTTTGTTTCTGCACGCCAGTTCTTCACAGATTATTTCAACCAACACGGTGTAAGAAGAGAGAAAGGCGTTTGTCTTTCACAAAGTGGGAAGAAATGTCTGTCTCTCGTTCCTCCTACGTAAGAAGATGGAACTCTCGGTCCTACTTGTCTATAAAGCTGTGGATGCGAGTAAAAATAAATCACCCGAGAGACAATAAAATTTCCACATTTAGTCCATTAAAGAGTTCGAATTTAGTCATAAATATGGGGCGTAAGACCAGACCACTCGTTGCGTCGTTCTCACACACGCAGACACAGATATATATACATACATGGCAAATCATAACTCAGGATGGAGAAGGGAAGACGACCTCTTCAACTACCACACCAAGACCTCACAGCCTAAGTTATTGCCAACTCTTCCACTTCTTTATATATGTACATGTGGAATTGAATGTTGAATTTCTCCGAAAGGATTCTCGGGGAAAGTGTGTGTGACCGTCCCAAGCATAAATAAAGCAACGAAGAGAGCGATAAATGATCCACAAGGATTATTGAATCGAGTCAGAGTGTGTGAAAGACCATCCCACACTTACATCAATTCCAATCCACCGTATTCTACAGTGCTTTTATATTATTATTATATATAATGTTCCCTGGAAAAGGGCCATCTAGGGATTGAGAGAGAGAGACAGAGAGAAGATTTCCGAGAAATCAAGTACTCGTGCACCTCTTCAATATTTAGATTTACACTTTCAGTAAATGATGACTCGAGAAAGGCTAAGTACCATCTGATGTTCCCTTCCTATTCTCTCTCCGTGACTTATTGTTTCACCTTCGCACTTTAATATCAATCTTGTACAACTTTCTTCCATTGTTGTGTTCATTTATTCTTCGCCCGTTCTGCTTTCTCTCTCTCTCTCCTCTTAAACAACCAGTTATATCGACTTCAGTTGACCTTTGCCAGATGCTTAGATAAATCCTGTGGACAGAGGAGATTACACTTGTACGTATTTTTCCTGGAGGAAGTCTAATATCCATGGGATAAAAAGTGCCTCGTGTCAATTTAAATTCCACTGGCTTCTTCTCCGTCTTATTCTTCTCTTTCTCTCGTCTTAACCAATTTATCAGTCTTTACACCGAGGGAAAGAAAAAATGAGGAGTCTCTCAAGTCTCAAAACTAAAATTAAATGGGGTTCTCTCAGAACTTAGTTTGTTCTTGTTCACAGGCTGATGTGTAAATGCTATAAGAATAAAAAGATCTTTAAGTTCAAGGAAGGCTTGTGGTGGAGACGGTGGTGGTGGTAGTGTGTAAAGGTCCGTTTGTGTAAATGAATGTCATTTGCATCAAAATAATGACTAGGCAATGGTTCAATTATCGCAGTCATTGAAGTGAAGGGAGAGAAGTTGTTTTTACACAAAGGAGAGAGAAACTTTTCCAGTTAAAAAGTCAGTGAGCAATGGGAGCTCATTATAATTCCTTTCTGAGCTCCATTCTTCCCTCAATCTCCCCATTTTTCATAACACACACCAACCCAATCTCGAACGCGCATAAATTACAACCCATTCCTCATCACGCAACTTTCTCCATCCATTCCCATTCACTTTCTCCTGTGTATTCCTAGCATCTTGTCTTTCTTGGCCACCACCACCACTTCTCTAACTTCCTAAGACTTCTCTCTCCAACTATTAATCCTTCTCAAACATTGTGGGGTGTATTTGTTTTCGCTCACTTAACTTACCACATCCCCTCATGCTACATTGAGCGTTCCTTGCTTCAGGGAAATGCAAAATCCTTGTACAACAACAACTTCCTCATATAAATATTCCCTGATTTTTTTACCACATCTTCTCACACACTCCACTCTTCTCAGAGGCATACATACTACTTTAGTCCTCTGAGCTTGCATGTAAGCTTCAGGTTGTGTTCTGCGAACAAGTAATCCGTGAGGTATTAATTAAGACATCATTTCAATTAAAGCGCAGTAGAGCGTAGGATGAAGCACATGAGGAAAGATAGAAATAGAGAGAAGGCGATGGAATGAATCGTGTCACTTTCCCTTGAGTTACTTTCTCCATCTTATTAAGGAGCAGAGAGTGTATATGTATTCATGAAGAAACGGCGGTGTGGTCCCGCAAAGACTTATGTGGAAGGCGATGGGTGTTTCATTGACTTGTACGTGTGGGTAGGTGATTTATGTATCGGGTGAGAGAGAAAGTAGAGATGAGTAAATCTCTGTGAGGGAGCTCGAGGGTCTTATCTAAGAAGCCTCTCTGCGTATTGGGAGATAAGCAAGGAGGCATCGTAATAATGAGAACTCTGCCTTTCTGTCTCGGATTTCGAAATCAGATGGATGATTCAGTGACGGATAAAAAAGTCTGTTGCCCACGACTGCAGACACATAAGTACGAGTGAATGTAAGCGGACTCCACGCATTGCAAAGTGAACTTAATTGGCTTGTTCATTGGGTCTGACAGGAGGAAATTACAAAGTGATTTTTTCTATATTCCCCATGAGCATTTTCTCTGTTATGTGTGTGTTTGTTGATCGCGTAACCACTGCCACCACCATCACCACTACTAAAAGACCATCAAGAGCCAACTCGTCAGACAGATAAGCTTGTTAGTGTAATGGAAGACTCGACCTGAACCGAAAGATTTCCTTTCCTTCTTTCTTTCCCTTTCTCTATGGCAGTTTGGAACTTTACTCAATAATTTAAATGCTTCAATGAGACTGTTACAAATTTTTTATTGCTTTATTTGAGTACTCAATCTAAGTGCAAATAGCACCGAGTAGCAGAAACTTTTATTATTATGATTTAGGCACATTGTAGTCAAACTTTCTTTATAGTTTTCCATTCGAAATGATCTGAGGCATACGGGAAAGATTGTTCTATCCTTGGATTACTCCACTTGGCTCTGGTTCTTCTATTTTTGGAGACGTAATCTAACTAGTTTTTGAGAGTGTATTTTTATGTGCCTTTCTCTTGCACCCGATCTTCCGTTTTACGTGGCTGATAGACACTTTTTGCTGCGTCAGAAAGTCTACGTTTCCCTCTCTCTCCTAATTTATGAAATATGACGTGTTTGACAGTGTGCAAGGTAAGTTAAGGAGACGTTGAACGTAGTGTGGACGAAGGGAGTCTCTCTGTCCATCGTGTGTCGAGAAATTCTCTGGTATTTTACAGAAAAAAGGGAACACAACCAGACTCCAACAAAAGCTGGGCTACTCTCGCTCTCTTCTTTACCGTAGGTCCTTCTTCTCTGGCCTTGGGCTTCGTTTGAAATGAGTGATGGATTGTAGTTTTGTAGTGTAACCATTACACTAAGTTAAGTCTCTCTAGTCTATACTTTTTCTCTCCTTTCGTTCTTCCGATCGATAAGCAATTAGTGCGAAATCTTGTGCACTACACACAGAGACCTGAGTCTTAAAATCCACACATACACACACATACACATAGATATATATGCCTACATACATATCAACCTCACAGACTTTGATAGATTACGGAGGCTCAAAACTTCCAAACCCAAATCTATTTCCTAAACAAATACCCCCACTTCCAGCACTACTTTCTTTCCTCTTTCACTAAATTGTTTCCTTCCAATGCAAAGTCTACTTGCAAAGTATTCGCCGCTTCTCTCTCTCTTTCTCTGTGTCCCTTTATATTTCTTCTCGTCCTCAATTACACTTCAATTCGCGTATAATAATATATTCCGTTTGTGGCAAGTCCGCAGAAAGTAAATCACACACATACGCACATACACGTCCGTCCACGATTTATAAACGCTTATATGATCTCAAATACCTACATATTACATTCCTTATGGGGACTTCACTTGATATGCATAAAACTCGTGTTCAGTCTCTTGTAACCATACGAAACACAATCATTTGGGCAAAAATAGCCAGAGTACTTTCTCTCTCCCTTTGTTGGTGTCATGCGGAGAGATTGATCATAATGCATTTGATGTTGATGAGGAACAGAATGAGGACCGACACGACTTTCCTCTTTCCTTTGCTCAAACATCTCTCATCAATTACTTTCTTTGTGTACAAGAAAGCATTTCGTTTAGAGTTGACATCAGAAGGAAACTGGCCATAGCCCCATTTGTTTTCAGTAGTTAGACCAGTTTGGGATTTTATAGATCTCGTAACTCACTAAACTATGCGGTAAGGAGAAGACTAAAGAGACTGTATGGATTGTTTAAAATAAAGAATGGCTTTCCTTCGGGTTAAGTGTATCATCTCTCGTGCATCATCCATCGACAATCGACTCTCAGCATCGAAGAGACTTGTGGGACAATTTGTGTGTCTCCGAGTAAGACGTGATGTGACTTTGAAGAGTGAGAGGAAAGAACAAGAAGACTCCGGCATGCAAAAGTGGAAGAGAGTCTCTCTAGTTGTTGTAACAGACTTTCTTCGTAGTCGTAGTGCTTAGCTTTCTGTTCTGCGAAGGTACATATTATATGTATAGCGAGTGTCTGTTTTCGTGAGATTGCTGTTGAAAGTCTATATTTTTTGTTTCTCTCGTTGTAGCAACACTGGCCGAAGACAACTCTGTCTCCCTCTCTACAGAGAAGGACAACGAATGCCCATTTGTCGGTGTGTCCGTGATTACATTGCATTAGTCTTCATGTCCTACAAGATGTCCAAGTGGCCTACTCCTCCCCAGCTACATAACGTTGATTGCAATTCCTCTTTCACTTTCTCCCTTCGTCAAACTTGAAAGCTTCCATGCCACCTGCCAACTCGGCATTCAGTTGTTCAGTCCCACTGTCCTCATTTACGTCATATTTCAGAGACTGCAATTTCGATTGAGATCCCAATATGTATTGTGACATGTCAAAGGTCATTTTGAATTCCATTTGTGCTCACTGCCACCACCACAACACAATTGGTACGACTCCATGTAAGCTCACTAATGGTCATAACTATTGTACTTGGGTTGTGTAATTGTCCACTATATAACTTCATCATCTTCCTCTCACAGTAATAATCAGCCATTGAGAAGCTCATTGAACCGTGGAGCACACGGCTAATTAGTAATTAAGCTAGACAATGGATAATGATCTGAGTCATTGATGAAGAGGTCATAATCGTATAAAGGAGCATTAAGTCATAAATTCAAAGAAATCCCATTCCCCTTGTCGTGGTTCAGCATTCCGTTGCTGCCACCACCGAAGGACTCAATTCCACGGACTCTTGTTCAGTCTCGTGAAAGCCACAACCGCCTAGGAATAAAAGCTGGGAACTCTCGAGGAATCACAGCTCCACTCTCCTTCCTCCTCGTACAAGTTGAGGTGCTGCTGCAAAGGCCGAAGGCTCCTGCGTCTGAGGTGAGAGAGCGTTCCCTTCCGGTCCTGTTGTGTGTGTGTGTGTGTGTGACCGTCCAACTACGATTGTTGATGGGACGCCGTGGTATTAATTATAACGTTGGGCATGTCACGGAGGGTTTATTAAGTGGTTTGCTGCTCCAATTTCCACTCTCCTCTCGTTTCCGTCAGTTTGAGAAATCGAGTCAAGTCTCAAGTGCCACTCCTTCATTACTCTTAAACCCTTTTGTTGTCAATTCCCATTGTGAACCCCATCACCACCAAACTGCTCCTACCTAACCGAGACTTCCTCTCTCTCGTCTAAGGTTATTGCAACTTTTGGCACACTTAAAAACAACATTGCGACCTGCCATATGTCACATGCAAACTTGCACACAACAATCTGTCACTCTCTACTCAGTCTAATAAAAACTTTTGTACACACTGTGTCATTCTTCCACCCATGTCATCATCCATTTTAGAATTACATGAACTCCAATCCAGCAGTCCTCCCTCCCTACCTCAGTCAGTTACCTCAGTTTCTCAAGATGAGGAATTAGTGGTTACTAACAACAAGTACACTGGGCTTTCACTTGCTTCCCCGTCTTAAGTAAGAAGCCTGAACGACGGAGGTGGAAGACGGTTGAGCGTGTGTGTGTGCCTTTCACTGCCACCACAAGACTAGTCGGAGGAATAAGTAGGTTGGATGGAGTTGGTGCGAAGGAATAAGAAAGGGAGTCAAGTGCAGAAGTGGTGGAGGAGTTAAGGAAGGGATTTGATGCTCATCCAATTGTGTAATGGAAGAAGAGAGCCTGTGAAATGGTCGTGTGTGGCCATTCTTAAGCTGACCAAATCACTCCTTTCACCCAATTTCACTCCCATTTTTCCATTACACAGTCTCTCACTCTACGTCTTAACTACAATCAAATAGAATTGGACTTTTGTTTTGATCCTGGAGCATGGAGCGGACTTTTATTGTCAGCTTTCTTCATCGCCCTGTGATGGTGATGGGTGTTAATCCACATTCCTCCTTCATTCCTTCTCCTCATAATACTCATAACTCCAACCCTAACTTCCTTCCTCCGTGTTCCTCTCCTTGTGAACCTACAAAAGAGAACAGACATGTTCCAAATCCCAGAATTACATTGCGACTCCTCTACATCTACACACCAGTTCAATTCCACCCAACGACCAAATCTAAAATAAGTCATTCTTTCCATCACATTCCATTCTCGATTCGCTTTTCATTATTTTTATTTACTTCTTCCTTCTCCAAATGAAACTCCTTCTCCCAAACTACTCTCACAAAATATGAAACATTTTTGGTTGGAATTGACACTCGTCTTTCGTCTACCACCACCACCGCCAGCCAACATTTCTTATTAAATTTAGTCTCGCTCAGTTTTATCACCCGAATATTTCACACACACACACACACACACAACGATCATTCCTTGTGGTAGAGACGAGACACATTAGACAAAATGTATTTCATGTGGAGAGACGGCGACAAGTTCCTTTCATCTTTTCGTGACTCTTTGTCTCCTTTACATTTCCTTATGATCATCATCAAGAAGAGGAAAATGGCTAAAACAACTCCTCGCAAGAACGACGTCTTCCACTTGTGAATATATGTGACTCTCCATTCATCCTACAAAGCTTGTCTTGCATGTGTATGCACTTTCTTGGGCGACAAAGACACGAAAAATGAAAGGATTGAGGGAAAGACTTTCTCTTTTATTCATTCAAAGACCTTCATCATCATCCACACACACAGACGCACACACACATACAAGGCTTCCCCACAAGGGAACACCACAGCATGCACACACAAAGTAAGTACCACGTTCATCGTCTATCTATTCATCGTATATTGTTGGAGGAAGGAAGGAGACAAAAGGCAAATGTGATAGCAGCAGCAGCAGCATCAGCAGCAGCAGTGGTATGTGCCGTCTATTTGTGTCATAGAGCCATTCGAAGACTTGTCTTTTTCCCTTTTCTCCGTGTGTGAAAGCGACACCGTTAGACTTCCTCGAATGGCCAAAATGGGTGCAATATCGCCAACTAAACCAAAAAGGGTACTTATCTTGATGTGCATTCCACACAATACACCAATCTCTTAGGCCACATGTGGACCATCCATCCCAATGGCCACCTACTTTCTCCTCCTTTCCCTCCGCACTTCCTTGCCTCCTTAATGTGTGGACACCTCCGTGTCGCATCTCTTTATACCTCTCCATTTGTCTTTAAGACCTCATGTACATGTTGTTCCAGTAAAGACTTCTCTCTCCCTCCCCACAACAACTCCACCGAAGCCTCCACCACCGTCACCTTCTCCTCGTCCTTTCTTCCTTCTTTCCTATCTCCACTCTCTAATCTCACTCGTCTTTTTGTTTCCCTGTTACGACTACAACCAACAACCATTACAAACATGACTTGTGCAAACACACCCACCGCCGTATGTTCACCACAGAAATTACATGAGGGACAAATTGTAGTGTCCAGTTATCTGATGATTCGTTTCATTTTTCAAGGCATGCACGGCGAGGCTGTGTGTGTCGGGGAGGGTAGAAGCCACATATACTAAAAGCAACACGCGTTATGGGTACTTATCGTCCTCGTATGTATATGATCCTTCCTCACTCCAACACAACTCAATACGATGATGAGCAAAGATAATGCGATGTTGGTGGTGGTGGTGGTGCTCTACATTCTTTGTTCATCCGGAAAGAATGGGGCCAGGCAGTAGAAGTCCCACTCTCAGCAGTCTGTGTGTAGTGAAAATAGTGAAAGTAAGCGGTACACTCGTATATATTACTCTATAGTGCACACATACCAAAGAAGGCGTTGAGCGAGCAGAAATAGAAATCCGTCTTGGAAATTGAAACTCTTGGATTTTGTCCGACTGGGTGATTTTGAATGAGCTCATCCTCCCCTCGCCTCTCTCAAACTTCCTTCCTCCCTACACAATATTATATAACTTTTCAATACATCAGAAGGACATGTTTAAAGCTAAGAAAACACGGAGCTTACTTACTTTCCTACACATAGCACACACACACACACACACACATGATGCTGTGGGCCAGATGGAGGAGAAAGTATAGAGAGAGAGGAACAGGAGTAGAAGGAGTGAGAATGTATTAGACAAGCAGAAGTGTAGCGTAGGGTGAATCGAACACACACACACAAGCCTTTCTTTCTTACATCATCTAGGAGGATGCAGTATTTGTTCAATACTTCAGATGAGACAGAAGAACAGATCTTCACTTCATGACTACCTCCTGTGTGTATAAATATGTACACACACACACACACACACACACACACACACTTGTGTATATATATATGTGTGTGATGTGTGTGTGTGTGGAAATGTATGCGGTGGAAGCATGAAAGATGAAAGTACTTATAAACAATGGATGAAAGCAGAAGCTTTGCGCTAAGGAAAGTGTCACGTTAGCTCCTGTTATTCCCGTTTGCAAACGAAACAACAGACAGTAAATGGGAGATCTTTTCTTGTTGCACACTGGAATTGTATAATATATACGTAGACACATCTATTTAAGACACACAGAGACGGATATGTTTCACGGAGTAAATCAAGTTGATCTGAGAAGAGCCGTGTGTGTTGGTGTAGACTACAAAATTTTGTCAAAAAGTGGGTAGTAAATGGGAGAGAGGAGGCATTACAGAAAGATCTCTTGAGACTGCGGTGCCGATGAAGTCATCAAGAGTGTAGGTAATAATTAAGGTAGGGAGAAAGTCATTAACGCTCCGTCACGGAGAGGAAAAAGACTGGAGGGAAGGAGAAAGAGGAAGAAGACTTTTTGACGCTCAAATTGTTTATCCAGAACTCTTTTCTTTGTGTGTGTGTGTGTGTGTTCATCAGGATTCACTTCTTGTCTTGCCCATCTGTCTTCCTTCAAGACTTTCTCTTGGACAACAAACACCTCCATCTAGTACAATGGGAAGGGTAGGAAAGCCAAGCAATATTTTAGACAAAAAATTTCCCAGAAACAAACTCAATCTCTTTGCCAAATGGTGCAATTTCTTTCTTTAAATCGTTCACTACCCTATGTACTTAGTACACACGGCTAAGCCGGGATAAAGCTACCCAATCCTTTCTTCTGTTTACTCAGACAAGAGTTTTGCCTTCTATCTTTTGTCTATGGGAGTTCTCATCTTTAGCCGGAGAGAGAGAGGCAGGGAGAGATTTTACAAGTCGCTAGAGTAGCCTTATTTTTTCTTGACGTTCTCATTTTCGGACTTGTGTGTGTACTGGGAGAGATGGGCAGGAGTAAACGTGATTGCTTTCAAAGATTACTCGGCTGAGCCGTGTTTCTTGGAATTGTCTCAGTAATTTCTGTTCTCAAGCAGAAATAACTCACTTTATTATCCATCTGGAGGAGTGACATGGACTTAGCACGGGAGAAATGAATCGGGTTCTTTCTTGGCTTCAATGAAGACATACATACTTGTGCACAAAACCTCCTCTCTCTCCTTTCATCCTCTGTTTCTTTCTCAATTTAAAAAGACACGGAAGACAATTACAAGGTTGTCTGGATCCCGTTTTATCGTGGTTACTTATGTTATTCCTTTCCTATCTGGAGAAAGTCATGTTTAGTTCCGTACAGGGGTTAACTCTCTCCAACCTGCGGGCCCTCTCCAGGCACAACCTCCACGTAACCCTGGACAAACTCCACTTCCTCTGCGTCCTTTCTTCAAGTCGAAAAAGCCCCCAGAGAAGGAGGTCCTTATACAACATAAAGATAAGACTATTCTTTCCTCCCCAAGCAGAAGAATGGAACAAAAGGACGAGTGAAAGTGTACTAAGTAGTCGTGTAGGTACGACCCGACTTCTACTACACATTCAGTCCTCCCAGCCTCTTCACATCCTCCTCATCTTAATACTTAAGTGTTTCTTTTTTGCCTCTCCCAGATTAGGTGGATCGTTCCAGGCTATTTTTGATTCTACGCTCACTCCCATCCAACATATGGAAATACCAGCAGTCATTACACTGAAAGAGACATTCTAAATGGACCTATTACTTGCCTCTGTGGTTGCCCATTGTTCTCTCTCTCCCCGTATGTCTCGAGAGGTCGATTAAAAACGACTCTTTCTCATATCATCTCCTCCAATATTAAGTATATTTGCATCTCCCTTCACTAAAAGTCTTACTTCCCCAACCCAATCTTACGTAATGCTTTCTTCTTTACTTCTGCATCCAATATTACTATTATTATTATTACTGCAGCAACCATTACTGCTGGGTATTAGTAGCCACAACCAAACAACAATATCCCTTTTGTCAACCGTTGTTTGTTACTTTCTCTCATCAGAAGCCTCCCAACCGCACAATTCTGTCCACACTCCATTCCCCCATTCCAATTTAACTCCAGACTACAATTTAAATTGATATTGGCTGAAAGTTTCCTGGAATAAATTGCACTCAATCGATGTATAAAATGCACTAGGGATGTAATGCATACAATTGCTGCTGAGAGAACATAAAGAAGGATCTCTCTGTCGTCGTTCTGCTTCCTCCCTTGAACCCAATGACCACATGAATACTGCCAACACCAAGCAGTGTAATGTCGTAATGCGTGTATCTCTGTGCATCCTAGAAATGGAAATAAAGTCGGAGAGAAACCACGGAACGAAATAAGAACTCAGCGCATCAATGACTGTAAACATACGTACACCCTTTTCATAAACTTACTGCTTTCCCATCCTCAAAACAAATACAACCTTTCCCTAGTGGAAACTCAAAAGTATTCAAATATTGTTTGAGAGTGAAAGTTTATTTGCTCACAATTTGTCCAAATATGAAGAAAGTTTTGTTCTCATTTCATTTTATAAACACATCTGTCTGCATTCCTCTACACTTCATAACTCTTTAGTAAAAGGAAAACAAGGAACATGCATCTTCAGCTAGAAATATACATATGACTTAATATATTCTTCTTCCTTGGAGCTCAAGACCCCAGTTCTTACCACCACCGACTCTGAGTGTAAGCAATCTTATTCCCGACGTAGTTAAAATGAAGAAGATTACACACACAGACACAGACTCCTTTTCGCCTCGTGTGATTTATGTCTCATTCTTGGTCAAAGTTCTCATAATTACAAAAACTATTTTTTCATCTCATTCCTTTGATTTATGATTATGAGACTCTGTTGCATAATAATAATCGCTCTCTTCTAACTACACACTTCGTCCCATTGTCCCGAAACTTTCTACTTTCTACCTTCGGAGTTTTCGTGCCCCAAAGAAAGTTGGCTTCTGAGGTGAACCTGGAGACAAATCTAGAACCCGTCCTACCCGAACACCTCCTCCAACTACGTCATGTATTACTCATCATAATGTATGTATCATCTGTGACTCTCTCCGTACATATAGTCGTGTGTGTTTTTGGGGGCGTTGTGGGCTCTTTAGGATAAATAAATGATGAGAGTGAGAGAGAGAGAGAGCTTATCTGGTTGATGTGCCAATGCCAGGGCCAAAGAAAAGTTCGAAGGAGAGAGAGAGTGGCTGATGATAATGATGAGGAATAGGAGATAGAAAGATATGAGGAGGATATAGGGATGTGTATATGAAGTGTGGTAGTGGGGGTGTGGTGGTGTGGTCGGTTGTCAAAGGAGGAGAGTGAGACGTATGCCAAAAAGAGAGGAAATGGACGTGTCAATTCATCTCGCGAAATCCCATCGTCTCCATCTCATCTGGAGCATCCATCACGTCCCACCACTCCACTCTTTAACGTCAATTTACTCTTAGCTTCTTCTTCAGGGCCCTCATCCTATCATCCCTATTCCTCCATTTATTAAAAACACCACCACCCTTTCTTTATTTCATCCTTCTCGCTTTTACGAATAAATTGTAAACAACTTTTTTCCACTTTCTCACTGAGTAACTTTACAGAAGTTGTGTGTGTGTAGGTAAAGGGAAAGAGAGCCAAGCCTCATCGTCGTCCCCATGCGAGCACCCGGTTCACTCGGGCTTTCACTCATTCCTCTTGACATCTCGGGACTTCTCCCACTATTTCACACACACACACACACACACACACACATAACACACACACGATGAGGACCAGATGCAGAAAAAGTTTCCGACTCTCGTGTCTCCGCATAAAATTGTTCATCTCAATCAATTTCCTCTTTTCTTATCTCACAGCCAAATCACCCAGCTTATCACTGAACAAAGAGAGTGTGACGCATGATTTCAAACCTCCATCGAAGGATTACTCAGCTTCATCTCCCTTCTTCTCTTGACTCCTTCTCGATTCTCAAATCTCAAAACGAATTTATACGTACTTTAAATCAACCAAGTCACAACTAATCAAATTTTATTTCAAACAGAACAGCTCTGCATAAAAAGATACATATAGAGACGCCATTTGAATTTTAAAGTGCCTATCTCCCTTTTAGACATTCACTCTCAGTTTCACCAGCTCTTCATTAATTAATACCTCAGTTTATAAAATCAATCATCCACTTATCTCTGTCTAGATTACATACATATAAAACACAGAATTTGCATTGAATTAATCCTTCAAGCTTAACTGTTCAAAATACATTCACTGATTCCATGAAAAAGAAATCGTTAAATGTAAAAACCAATTTGAGTTCTTTTGAAAAGTATTGATTTCACTTCCACCTCACTCTCTCGTTTCTCTTACTCTTGAGAATTGCCCTCTAATGAACTTATCTCAATTTGAGATATTTGCCTCTTTCGCACTTTTTGCGCGTCGGAGCTTGTCATTTTGATTCGTACCTATAAGGATGAAGGAGAGAGAAGATGAACATTTCCTTTTACATCTGTAAAGACTTAGGCATCATCATCTTCATCACTCACCGTGCGTAAATCTCTTGCTCGATCACACACACAATTCTTAACTGTCTTGTTCTTACAAGACAGATTTTTTGGAAACTCGGAGTCGGCTAATGAATGGATAATAAAGGGAGGAGAAAGCGAATGTTCTCTCATCTCTCATTACAAGGCAAATGGATGGCGAAGGTGCACTCGAGTGTCACACAGGCAGCATGGACCATTAAGAAAGAAATCTATTTCACCATTCTTCTTAGTGTGTAACTAACTTTTACTTTTTGTCTTCTTCGGGAGGAGGCCAAATTGCTCTCCCAGCTTCATGAGAGTCTATAAGGACATAACCTTCCTCGTGGTGTGGAGATGGTAGAGAGAGGAGATCGAGTTCTTCCACCACACATGACCACCATCACCACACACGTTTTAATGTTTTTCCTCCCCGTACTTTTGTGTGAAGCCAACTGGAGAAAGTGCATTTCTACGCGACCCACCAACAGTCGAGAGAAAACTCCAGTATGAATGAATGTCCCTACAAGATTGGGTTTTCGACGGATGAAGAACTGTGTACGTGCGTCTTCATGCGAAATACGCGTAAGCTCTGATCTCTCTCTCTCTCTTTACCTGTGTCCGTAAAGAATCCCTCTGAAATGAAAATGTTCACCGTCCCCTCAGGAGTTAATTCTTAGATTGGAGATATGCTTGAAGGGATTCAAACAGCGTCGTTTAGAGGATAAAGATTCAAATACTTTTTTCTCCTAAAGTACCACGGACATTAAACTGACGAGTGTAGAGCGTGGAACTTACTCAGGTGAAAGTTACATCACTTCCATCCAGAAAACTCACCGAAAGTTCTTTGCGCGCTCTCTTTCTCTCTGTCTGCCTTTCTATTTTTATGCATTCAGATTAATTCAGTTCCTTCTTCGTTCATACATATTTTCATGCATTTTCTCGAATGCATTTTACCCTACTTCTGCTGTTCATAATTACTTATTCCCACAAAATCGCACAACACACAGGAAACTATGAAGTTTCATAATTTTATAAACAATCACGTTTGGATTAAAAGTCAAATAAACTAGTTTCAGAATAATTTACTAATATTTCTACATAAAACACACAAATAAGAAAGTTTCATTCTTTTTTTGTTGCTTTCAGACAGGAACGGTTACTTTGGATTTAATGTTATTCTTTCGAGTCTCTTTAAACAAGAAGTGAATAAGGAAAAGTCCATTCATACGTAATACGTATAAGGTCACCCATTCTCCTTCACAATAAATTGGAAACTAAAAACTTGTATACATTTATTTGTACACAAAGTTCTTTCTGCTTTGTGTTTGTCTTTCTTTTCTATGTTGTTGTTATTCTTGCTGATATTCATCGGAACGTCAAACAAGGGAGTAAACATTTCCTGAACCACCTCTAAGAATATAAGTAAGTCTGTATGAAATCCAAAAGTTGTTTAAAATACAATAAAAACAAACTGGAGATGAATTTGAGTTGATAAAGGGGATGGAGCGTGTGAGCCTTGACTTTTGCAGACTGAAGTGAGTTTGTAGTAGTTTGTCACCTTAGCCCATGAAGTGTATACACACACAGCACAAAGGTTGAGAGAAGCGTCATCAGCAAGTTTTATGTAAATTGGGTAGCTTTTTCTCGTAAGCTTTATGTTCTTGTAAAGCAAATGAAGTGGAGAGGAAGTACAAGAGAGAAACCTCTAAATTTCTGCAGTGTCACCAGCACTCGTTCTTTTTCACTATTCAGTGTTAAATTCGATAAAACTGGATTGCATATTCATAGTGGAAATCGCTCCTGAGGGTATTACCATCACTATTATTACCATATCTAGGGCCATACGAGGGTACAAATGGTCCATTTATTGAGGCAAATTATGAGACGCTTCGTCTTGAAAAGGTTGATGGAAGTAGCACTTGGTAATGGGAGGAGGGGCGGGGATGAGTGTACGAAAGTATGAAAGGTGCGGGTGGCGTGAGACTCTCAGAAACAATTCTCTTTTGACATTTACATCCTCATAAGTTGGAGATTTAGCGTTTCGCTCGGCTCCCTCATTTCTGGGCGAACTACCCTCTCCAAGGTCGTTTTACACTTTTTGAAGAGGACCTGAAAAGGAGGAGGAGGAGGAGCAATTGGCGGAGAGAGGTTGAAAAATGAGCCGAATGTCATAAAGGGGAATAAGTTAACGTCAATTGGGACGAGGCAGGTGGAATCATAATTTCATGATATATTGTTCCAAGATGAGTAATGTGTGAGAGAGACTCTCTCTCTTGCCTTCTTCAGACAAGGCGGCCTCGTTCCATATTACTTACTTACTGAGGAGACTGATGCTGCTGCTGCTGCTGCTGACTCTTGAGGACTTTCTCCACCTTCCCTGGCCGCCTTCCTTAAGTGTGTACGAATGGATGAATGTGAATGAAAATGTGTCTTGCCCTTCTCTCTCACACCACTTGGATCATCTTCTCAGCTAAACTTAATTTATTGAATTTCGTGAGGAAGAAGAAAGGCGACCGCAACAAAGTTTGGGAACAACTTGATCGTGGGAAGACATTCGAGTCAGTAGGGCGACTTTCTCTCTCGTGTGCCAATTGTGGTGGAACAAGTTGACTTATGTCTTCAGGTTTGCCGAGAGCACAAAACTCCCAAATTACACCGCTGCTTCCACCACACACAAATCCTTCCTTCTAAACCGAATTGTCTCCTCAACCTTCTGTCCGTCTGCATGAGCAGTCTTCCCACATTTTACACCGTCTTACTTCCTACCCACACCAACGCACACACACACACATACATATATACACATATATATATATCCTAACGAGGAAGGGGGACAAATGTGATTGAAATATTTAAAGACAAATATCGATTGAAATAGGTGCGGGATTCGTATACATTAAACGTAGACAGACATCCAGATCCCGGTCCCGTATTGGTAAGACACGGTATGGCACATATATATAGATAGATGCATCGAGGCCTTAATGAAAGAAAGACCTGAGATGATAGCCGAAGATTCGAGCAGATGAGACCTGGAAGCAGAAAATGAGAGAGACCCACAGTGAAAAAAGTTTTACTCGTCAACCGTCCGTCCGTCTTTCATCAGAATGAGATAACTTGATGAAGAAGAAATGTGGAAAGCAAGCAAACCCTAAAAGTTAGTTGGGGACACACACACACAGAGACACACAACTTCGTTATTCGCCTCGCCTACCTTTTGGCTCGAGGACACAATTGCAATTATTAAGAAACCACATCACCCCAATAAGGCTCACTTTCACTAAGAGCAACTTTCACCTCCAACAAACCACATCTCACCATGTCCTCCAGACTTTACTCACACAAAAACTAACTGCGGAATCTCATTGCGAAAGCCGAAAGGTCACCCGCCCACTAAATATCCCCACGCTAATAATACAATAACAAACTTACTCTGTATGTGTGTTAATTCATTATCCTTCCTCATTAATACCCCGAGACAATTCTCAGCAGGACGTCTGTCTGAAGATTTTACAATTTACAAGCAGCAGCCACCCGTTCCTCTCATGTCTAATTGTCTTCACACATGCTGTGATGATCAAAAGCTCTCGTGATATTGATAATGTGTCACGCTAAGTTAATTCCCCTTGATGTCTCACCTTATGCAACACTCGCTTTTTCTACCGGTTTTCCATTGTAGTGTGATTGTATGACATGCATACTTAATGCCAATCACGGTAATTTTTCATATCGAAAATTGCATGGGCCCATGAAATCAAATCCGTGCTTGAAGGCCTATAAAAGCACAATTATGTTAGCAGTATAATTCTTTGATGCCAGAAATTTATTTTTACGAAACTCGGTTACATTGAATTCATGAGAAAATCAACGTTTTACAAAGCACTGGACAGCAAATTAGGCAGATTGTTTTACAAGGATCAAACATTCGTTTGATCAATTTAATACTCTGATAGTTAATTGTATTTCGTAGATTTTCTATATCTAGGGGTATCCAACTAAATGTATAATTCATGACGTTAACAAGACCAGAACCGTTGAAGAAATATAGTTATAGTTTGTATATAGTTATTAGCTATGAAGATGCATAGAATGTTTGAAATGCTTGGAACATGCATTTCTCGCTTACAGATAGACGCACCTTTGTCACGATAGTTTAAGTGGCACTGATTCTTAAAGGACGCCAGAATAGACGCCACAATGGACGCAGTCCTTCTACAGCATCTACACAACAAAGGAAAGTGGCTTTAGTTGCAAATCCCAACCACACTTACGTCAAAGTAACATCAACGGTGTGCAGAAGAACCTGACAACGATTTCTTTCTTCTTGTTGGCGTCCCACCAAACTGCATGCGTCCAAACGACCTAAATTGCTGTTTGAAGCTGAAGTGATCGGTTTAGCATCTCTTCATTTACTTCGTGACCGCAGACTGGACAAGTCACTTCTACCTCTCTCTCTCAAACATCAGCCTTAACTATGGAAGATCTTAACATAAGACCTGCTGTCCCTTTCCTTGAGGATATTGAAGAAGAACCTGAAGACATTGCACAACAAGTCGACAATGATGACGAAAACGACATCGAACCCCTTCGTAACGCTATTGAAATAGAACAAATAAACTTAAGGCTTATTGACTTGAAAAGAGGTAAATTATAATCTTAAGAGACCCAGTTCTGCAATATTTCTCCTGCCTTCTTGCGCTCAATAACTTTTGCGATAGATTGAAAAAGTTTTTTTTTCTTTCCAGCTATGTACAGCAAGATTCTGGAGCAGCACGAGATGAAGGAACAGTACGCGACGGGTGTGATCCCTTACTGCCTTTTTCAGAGGAAAGTAGCCTTGTCGAACTCAGAGTTAAACGATTCAGAAGAAAATTTTCTTGAACCCGAGTTTACTACAGCAACTTTCGAAGAAAACACTGCGCCAATAGCACTTTGCAATGACTTGGTAAGGCTCATATAAGATAGCACAAAGGCAACATTTCGAGGAAATTCATAACTCGATGCCATATTTTTAGATTTTGGACACCATTGGAAGTTATCTGTCCGTCCCAGATCTGCGAAACGCCCGGTTAGTTTCCAAGCAATGGTCAGAGGCATTTCACCGAAGCATCGTGAAGAGGAAGCCACTGATGATCTCCTCTCCTCACAATGCTACCGCGGACATTTTGGTAGAGAGGAAGCGCATGGGCGAGAATATTCACATTTCAACGCTCGTCATCATCAACACAAGCCTCGCTACTCCGGTTGTTAGAAGCGTCATAGATTCTTTCGGAGGGACTGTTTCTGGCATTATTCTCGATGATTGCTATCCAACCCCGCACCTCATGTCCTGGCTGATCAACAGTATGCCATCCTTGGAGTATTTGGACTTCAGGACGACCGATCAAGATCTCTCACCAGATACCTCAGTCTCTCTCCTTGACCACGTTCTGCATTCAACACCTCGGCACATATTTCAAACCGTAAAAGTACTTAACTGGGAGGATGTTCGAGCTATCAAGTCTATTATATTCCTCTCCGTTCGATTTCCATCGTTAAGGACGCTTAAACTCACTTTCTGTGATAATGGAGGTTCTGGACTTTACCAGTATGGAGCTAGGCCCTGGCCATCCCTGCAAGATCTCCATATCACAGCTCCAACGAGAGGTGCTCTCAGTCCCATCATGATAGCCTTTGGAAAATTGAAGCCTCGACTCCGGAAATTTAGACTCTATAACGTTGGAAAAACCCTGAGAGATTTGAGGGCAATCGCGTCTTTCGTGAACAACTCGTGCGCAGAGCACCTTAAAGTGCTCGCCATTAACAAAAGGGACGACTTGATCCAGACAGCAAGTCCAATTCACAATAGGATGTTTAACGGAGATTTCTCTAACTTAGAGACTTTGAAATATGACTTTTCACTGTCAGAAATGATTCGAATTGCTCAAGACTTAGCCCCGATCTTGACCTCAATTGATGCATCTAACTGCTCCATTCAATGCTGGTTCGATTTCTTTTGCGGAGTTACTCGAGGACGTGTCAGTGCTAAACAAAATACCAGCGTCGTTACTTTGCAACTTGGATACACAGAGGCAGTTTGTCTTCGCAAATTCGGTGACATTTTCCCTAACTTGACCACATTGGACGTCCCTCGTACCGAGATTGGCGAAGAAGCTATGCGCGTTATTTTCAAAAACTTCCCGAACCTTCTAAACTTGAGGATACGGAAATGTAGCAAAGAGACGGTCGCTACCTCCTTCGCTCGGGCAGAGATTAGCGACAGTACTATGCTTGGAATTGAAAAGTCAACACTTCAGGAGTTGATTGCATCAAAAGTACCAATAACTCGTGAGAAACTTATGGCACTTCGCACTCATCCATACATTGCAGACTTGAAAGGTGAGTACAATTAGTCTATAATGATCGACTTGCTTAGAAATATGAACTTACTTATTT
This sequence comes from Isotomurus palustris, assembly GCA_034696625.1. NCBI lineage: Eukaryota > Metazoa > Arthropoda > Collembola > Entomobryomorpha > Isotomidae > Isotomurus > Isotomurus palustris. Next base: position 3,648 of record JAQGAD010000345.1, on the reverse strand, counting down.
TGTCTCCATTTTTAGAACTCCAGTCATTCAAGATTGATACATTAGGATTTTACAATCCTTCTGACTTGTTTCTGGAGCATGGAATCTCACATCTCCCCAAACTTTTGACACTTGTGTTGCCCTTTCCACACTCCGCACAGGTAAGACTGCAAACAACGATGCTTCTTGCATTCGTAGAGTCCTACTAATAAGATGTTCTGTATAATTTCAGGCTGTAGAATCGAGGCTCTCTCAAATTAAGAAGATATTGAAGAGTAGAAACCCAAATGTGTTTATGGAGACTACACGGAATGGTGAGGAGTACATGAAGTCCTTGTGGCCAACAGCTGAAGAAGATAATTGCAAACGACGTGCGATGGAGATCCTTAAGAAAATTTATTGATTTCTGGCCTCTCTGGTCAGCATTTGCTGTGATCGTTTGATTGGTGTGATTAGTTGATTGATTCATGTGTTGTGATTTAATTGACGTTGTGAATTTTTAACTCCTGGTTTTTATTATACGAACGACTGATACGCTGGTTGCGTTTACGATTGACGTTCGTATTTTCATATTCTGATTCACTTAATACGTGCAGATTTTTTGTTGATGAAAGTGATGTAACAATATAATAGACAGATTTAGGTTAAGGACAGAATGAATTTCTTTGATTGGAAGTAGGAATTTAGGATAATAAAGTTGATGACATTCTGTTAAATTAGTGGCGAAAGTCTTTATTTCCGTCTGTAGAAATGTGGAATGATGTCAAGGCTTCTTCTTGCAGCCTTTCATGATTACTACACACCCTTAAGTAATAACAGACGATTGCAAAGACTGAGAATTGAAAGGGAAGTTGGGTTTGATGTGGGAAGTGTTCAGTTGATCGGTTACCAGGAAGAATCTGCTCAAATCTGGAAGAAGAAAAATCTGGACAAACAAAAGGGCTCTCTCGTCATACCGAGTGCATCTGTGAAATTGCTCTTCCTCGAAATCCTTTCACTTACTGACGTCAATTGCAAAGTCAACTGAGAGAGGAGTCGTAGTTGTAATCAAAAGTGACGGCTCTAAGATTGCTGTAACTGCATCTCTGGATGAGTTGCTGTACAAGTACATCATTTAGCTCCAAAGTAATCAGCTTTTCGGATTTGCAGAGAAGACATTCATGCGATGATTTATTCCCAATAATTTATTTAGGAGTGTATAAACACGAGCAGCATCGCATAATCATAAGGCTGATAGAGTTTTACTTACACTTGCACTCCCGCTATATTGCGCCAGGATATCGTGGTCGAGTGATGCTGAAAGTCTGATAGTAGTATAATTATATATTTGCGTAGCGTAATAAGAGTGGAGATGATGATCATCATCGGTGAAGTTTTGTACAGCCGCCTTTGATCTAACTGAAAATAACTTTTGGCAAACAACTTTCTCTTTGGAAAATTGAAAAGCTCACTCATTCCATCTCCAAACCTCCTTTTGATGATGAATCCTTTTCCGAGTGTGTACACACATTTTAAGTGGTTTACTACATCAGCATTATACATCCGTTCTTTCATCTCTGCCAACATTAACCTCTCGTTAATTCCTCCCTGCTACTGTGTCGTCTCTCTCGCTATCAAAAGTTACAATTACTCCCACGAACGATACTTCATTCCTCCTCTGATCATCATGCAGTTTGTATTAAAATTCAAATGCTCTACATTCTAACTTCATATATGAACGGAAAGTAAGTCTTCGGAAGACAGACACAACCTCACCTGTCTGTCCCGACTCCAGAGAGATTAGACTCACAAAGCAAAACCCTCCCAGACACAATGAGATTAAGTATGACATCAAAAATCAGTGAACACAGTCGTAAGTATATATACATAATAGTTATTTGATTTGCAATCCCTATTATCGCATGCAAAACTAAGTCAAAGAAATCTTCTTAGCATTTGTTCTACTTTCGAATTTGGCCTACTTTTGGCTTTATTAATCACTTTTGCTATTCTGGCCAAGTCGTGACCCGAAATATTTTGCGATACAACTAAATCGCCACAAGACTTTGAAGAAGTTATTTGAATATCAAAGCTCGTTAAAGTTGAACAATCGTGTTGTACTGCTCGACTGTGTCCTCCAACCACAGCCACCACAAAGCATCATCTTGTACCCTCATCTAGCAATTAAAATTTGATGAGAAATTTCAAGTTTTGCCTGTAAACTGTGTAAACCAAGAGAAGAATACTAATAGTGTATGTTAAAGCGCGTATGCTTTCTCCTAATGAATTCCATGCCTGTGTATGTCCCATCCCATATCCGTTGCTCGCAGTTGTCCGTGTGTAAAACCACAAATTAACGGCACGGATAGACACATGGAGACATGTGCATGACTCTGAGTAATTAACGAACTGCGTGAACAACAAATGGACAAGTTAATTAATATTGGGCCGTAGGGAGAAATGAGTAAGGTCCACCTCCAGAGTCACTTATCATTATTACTTTTACTCAATTCAAACTACCCATGAATTCGTGATTGAGCTGTCTCACTCATTATTATATTAGTAAAAAGCAATCAAGCAATTTCAACTTTCGGTTGGCGTGTCAAAAAATAAATTAAAACTTATTCTCTCCTGTATCATTTCATCCTCCATTATAAATGACGATTACTTACACCACAATGCATTTCTGTGTAGCAAAGCCGTTCCAACACACACATTTCATGGCCACCACTGCACCTCTGCACTAAAGAACAAAAGAATTTGTAAACGAAACAATCAGACAATTTAATAAAAGCTCAGAGAAAGGCAAAAGGTGAAAGCCTTACTATTAAAATAACTATTAAACAAAACTTGCTTCACACAATGCAGGAACTAAAAAACTGAAAACTAGCGAAGAAAGGACCAAGAATTAATTTGCAATTTGAATGCAGTCAAAAGCCACGAAAGAATATTTCAATGTGTGCACAAAATAATATTAGCAGCTCTGAGGGAACATCCTTCCTGAGAGTTTCTCTAAAGTTGAAAGGACATTAGACATTCCTCCTTCTGAGCAATTCTCGTTGGAGGATACGGGAGATCGGGGCTCCTTCGTTGTCATCTTGTGTTGTTGTATGTGTGCAGTTGTTGAAAAAGTAAAAACTGCACACAATGCGACTTCCTATTCCAAAGTGTGCAATAAAAAGTATACCTACGATTTCTCTCCGGACTACAAACTTTCTCTCAGACAGAGTCATTTGAGTGTGTAATTTTTTGTCATTTAAAACTTCCTTCAACTACCAAACTACTACCATCAGAGGATGAATACAATAGACTTTCCTTTTTTCAATAGCCTTAAAGCCGAGCTACGAAGGAAGAGCCGCCTGCCTCCTTCATATGTATGTACCAGGCACATTCATTCTTTTACACTTTAACGGTTCTCAAAAGGATTTGCTCCTTCGCTGGTGCCACTGACTTGAAAGAAAGTGACCTACATATATTATGTTCCTACAACACTTTATCCTTCTTACATTATTCCTTATATTATATGTAGTTCTCCACTTGGAATGTGTTAAGTTTCCAGCATCTCAGAAGAACTTTATTCCTTTTAATAATGAGATACATGTGTGTGTATATAAATACTAGGTGGCTGCCCATTAGTCAATGAAAATGAAAAAGGGAATCCCTGTATATTAAATAGACTTAATACAATTG
>JAQGAD010000344.1:0-44491 GCA_034696625.1 Isotomurus palustris | reverse complement strand
TGTGATGGGAGACGACGACAGGTTATACGTAGGCAGTGTTGTCCTCTCGTTTCTTTCGTTACAATTGCACATCTCTCTAATGAGATCCAATTAGTCACCTCTGCTCGCCCATAATATGCCATTCGACAACTCAGTCCTCATGTTCATGTCATGCGTGAGAAATTCACTAAATGAAACAGACTCTGATGAATGGAGCAATGCTCAAGAATAATAATTAACATTCCTCAGAGCTCTCATAAAAAAGAAACACAACCACACAACCACATTTTTGATTCCAAACCAACTTCTTTTATTCTTTTATTGCCTTTATCTCTCTCTTCACGTATTTTTACATTAATCCGTGGAATAACACACACACACACAGCCAGCCAGGCAGCCCACATGGAGTAAAAATTCAGATCACCAAAACCGATAAGTCCAGAAGTTGAACACGTCATTTATTTTTGCTGCATTGATGGTGGTCTCATTCCTACTTGTTCCCATCCGCCAATTTGATAAGAATCATCATTTAACACCAATTCAATTAAAGGCAGAAGTAAATCCACAACAGAACGAAGGAGAGTTAAAGTAAAAACCCGTGTTCTTCTTAATCTCCTCGTCCATGTCAATCTGAAAAAAGAATTCCTTACAAGAAAGAACAAACACTCATCATCAAACTCCGCCTTGAAATAACAATCGCATATTTCTTTAATGAATCACATGCAAATGCAGAAGTGAATTCTTCGGTTGTGTTAACAAAAGTAGAATATTGCGACTGTACACACAACAACAACCTCAATACTTAATACTTGATACTTAATGTTAATACTTATTGCACACGAGTATTGTAGGAGTGTTGGTCATACCCGAGAGGCCTTGACTCTCCACGATATCTTGTCAGCAATTAAGATAAGAAAGTATCTCATCCTCCTCTTTCAAATGATTGGCAAAGTGAATGTGAGATTGTGTTACTTCTCATTGATGAAATATGATCCCATTTTGATGCAGTGTGTACATTGTGGGAGTTAATGTGTCGTCGTCTAGTCCCTCGAGAGGATTCCCTGGATGACAGTGCAACAAGATATCGTGTCACTTACCTATATGCATCCGGTGTCGGGACTTTTCTTTCCTCGGGATGACCTCCTGGCTGACCTTCTGAGATGAGATGAGACGAGATTCTTGACCGGGCCAGAAGAACTGTTCTCGCCTGTTACGTATAACGAAGGTATACCTGAGATATTGAGTGCACTCAGGATACATTCAGTATACGTCCAGGAAAGGGACAGGAGTCGACGGTGCCCGGCCCAAGACTGAGGAACGATGGAGAAAACCCCGATTGCTGTGTTCCCGTACAATTTCCTCCACCAAGAAGGCTGTAGTATTAGAGTGGAAAGAATAAAAACTGAGCCACCACCACCACCACCATCACACCAACTTCCATCGACTATGTATGCAATGCAAGCTGCTCCTTCCTTCTTCAGGCTATGAATGCCAACCTTTGCTTTGTCGTGGACTGAAGGAGACGAACCGACTGTGTAGTATGTGTACTAATAAGCACTTACAAGTAAGTTTGGTCATCACACAATAATAAGAACGAAGGCCCAGGAGTACAGCAGGTACAACACACAGAAACAAATCATTTTTTATCCTGGAGATCTTTGCATTGAGCTTCTAAATGATTGGTTTTTTAGTGGAGGAAAAAGGTAGAGAAGTCTACTGAGGTGCGAAAGGCTAATACTCATCATAAGGTTTGGAGGAAAATGGAGAGGAGCTGTAGCTCTCTTTCGTCTTTCGTGGGTGCTTCACTGTGTGAGCCTTACACAACCTAACCTAAGGACGTGTGTTTTATTATTATACGTGCTTTTTTAGGCGTGGGTCTTTTTTAGAAAAGCTCTGAAACATGGTGAGACAATGGGTGAAAGGGAGACTCATCACAATTATGTAAAAAGAAGGGTTGCAAGTTGCAAAGAAACACACGAGAGAGAGTTTGATGGTGAAGGAAGGAGGGTGGAATTTGTGTGTGTGTAACTTAAGGTGAGGGCCAATCCAGCCTCAGCCATGGCCGAACTTCCAACTTCCAACTACCCCCAGAAACAACTTCCCCCTTTTGCCCAACTCTGAATAACAGCATCTTCACACTCTCTTCTACTTCTACTTCTCTCATATGCATATGCATGCAATCTTCCTACACAATTTCATACCACCACTTGCACTTGTTTGCAATGCAGGAACAAATTAACGAACAACACATAAAAGAATCGAAGCCTACGCTGCTGCTGCTGCTGCTGCTGTAATATAAACTCTAAACCAACAACAACAGCAGATCCTCAAATGAAATGAGAACTTCTTGTTCTCACCTTTTTGCACTCAATTTTTATTTCTACTATTCATAATTCTGTGTGATGATGAAGTGTTAGTTCCTCTCCTCTATATTATACTTGCGTCTTCCCTATCCTCACAAGCTCAGCCTCATCTTTTATACTTTTATCTCTCATTTGTCATTTAATATTTAATAATTGTTTTGAGCCGTAGTTATCACATCTACGCGTTTATGCATCTTTACACGTCTCAACTCAGGTTTCAAGCAGGCATTCTACTTTTCAATTACTAATTCTGCTACATGAGAACCTTAATTTACTAAATCTCTATGTTGTTATCAGTACTTAATGAACTAAAACTGTCTGGGAATATTAATTAGTTAAATTGATCTTGTAGAAAATAGTGTTGGGGATTGCGTTCGATAGGGTCGGGTTGTGTGTGATTTTCTTTCCCCATAAATCGATCGATTTAAATTGCGAATGGCCATTAGAGCTGGGATAGAGTTGGAAGAAGGGTGTAAGTTGATTCCTCCCATGAATGACATCATTTGGAAGAAATCGATGAAGGAATGGCTTCTTCTCTCATTTTCCTTGTTAGGCAGACACACACACACACACACACACACACACACACGACTTTACCAACAACTTCCAATTTCAACCATCTCAGCAAACACTAATGTACACACACACACACACGAATACGAATAATAACCAACGACTCTCTTTTTTTAGAAACAAGTTTTTCTCTCTTTCTACTTTGTCTTCTTCAACCTTGCTGATTAAGCCATTCGTCACTCAGCATGACCCTTTCTTTCCTACGATATTCTTACACAACTTCCCTACCAAACGCACCACCGTGTAAAATGCCCTACAACTTGCCTTATTGTGTCTTAGACCCAAGATTTCCTGAAAATTCTTTCAAATTCTTTCAAACCTTCCGTCAATCCTTGCTCACCTTGAAACTCGTTTTTGCTCCAATTAAATCTCAGCCAAAGTTAAGGTCACAAAGTCTTTGTCCACTGGTGCATTAGTATTTAGTAGCCCAAATTATCCTAAAATATTAAGAAGGTCACTACAATTATCTCAAAGGGTTGTACACGTCCTGTTAAACACCACCAACTCAAAGAAGAAGAAGAAGACCCTTTGCTTTTTACTTTTTTACTTTTTACTCTTTACTCAAAGGGTTTTATGACTTCATTGCACACATCAAAATGTCCCTTTTACTTTACACACACAAAAAACTCACTCCTTTAATCTCTGTTAAAAGGGAAATTTCTAGGAAATACTTTTTGTGCCAATTTTCCTTTCAGAATTTTAAATTTTACTTTCTATTCTGTTTCCTTTAACCTTACACACAAACATGCAGAGATCTACTCAGTCAAGTTCAAGGGAAGAAGGTTATAATAATATACAACAGAGACAACAAACAGAGCACAACAATATTCTCTGTCAGTTTGTTAACTGTGTGTGTGTTGGCAGTTGCGAGAGGACTGAACTAAGCGTAGGAACACATAAGAAGCACAACTACAAGGTGGATTGTTTCTCCCAATAATAATTTGTACGAGAGATGTAATTGTGATAGGGAAATCCCCTTGGTAGGTGATTTTTTGTATAAAAATATGAATATTATAACAAAACTAGGGCCGAGAAACGTCGCACCTCAATTCAACTCTTAAACTCTTATTTACCTCCTTTTTACATGCTACTCTTATAACTGTGATCATTGAGATCTTCCCAATTGTCATATTTAAAATTTAATTTACTTAAACTCCTTAAAAAGCTATCTCTCTTTAATATTTGTCTACTGCTGGTTCTACGCTCCTGAATAAAAAATAATGTTATTTAGAGGGAACGGATTATGATTAGGATAAAATATAGTCTGGATCGATCCAGTGTCTCGACTGTATCATCATGAGGTTACACGGCTCTAGGCAATATTCAACCACAGACATACCTTTGAAAACTCATTTTTCTCACCCATCCCTGTAACTTTCATTTCATCCATTACACACACACATACAAATATTATATGTACGTAAAAAGAGAACTTTGAAATCCAAAAGTACGTATAAAAGTATAATACAACATACATGAACTCTGTGTATAATAATAATACACCAACATTTCTTCCGGACACCTCGTTCACATTTTGAATTTCAATGGACTGAAAACTCGCCTCGTCGTCTCTCAATTCTACAAAAGTCTGTGTGAAACCCACACAACCGAGTGCATTTCTTAATAAGCTATAAATCATAAAATTATCCTTTTGTATATGATAACTTGTAGGATGTTCTTGTAAAACTTTGTGTTCATCTTGCACAAAAAATATTATGGCCGTGGCTTTACCTCTTATTGTGGTGGTGTAAATCATCCACTAAGTGAAATAATAAACTTTAACACGCTATTATTTGTATTATTCCTTTATATATATATATATATGTCCTGTCCGTAGTTTATTTTTATTTTAAAAAATTTACTTAATTTTACGTATTTAATGAGCAATTCTAAATGTCCTGAAGTACAAATATGTGTGGTGTAATTTCTGTGCATCATAATTTTAAATGCAAACAGGTTAAAGCATTTAACCCAAATTATTAATTGTTTCAATTTGTTTCTATAATGGAAGTTACAAGGGAAGAGCAGACAGTTTAAAAATTACAGCCAAATTTTTGGCTGTAGAACAAACAATTAAAATTCAATTATCCATAAGCACAGACAACTTTTAATTAAAGGAACATGTGGGAGAATAAAACAGACAATGTTGATGTCATTGTGTATACTTTCTTTCTCGTTTTCCTCCTTACTTTAACTTTTGTGTGTGGAAGTTGTTGTATCGGTGGTGGTTTTTTATTGTTTTATAAAATGTGTTGTTAGGTGTGTAATGGGAGCGTCGTAAAATGGCCAATAAAATGGATACGGCGATGATGGTAGCTGAGTATAAAGTATAAAGTAGTTGAGGTTTGTTTCGTATGGATGTGTGTGTGTGTGTGTGTGTGTGTGTGTGTTGAATTAACACTGTGTGGCTCCTACTTATCCTCTTCTGAAGGGCTTCTTCTTATACTCTAACTATTATTATGTGAGTTAGTAGTGTGCAGGTCAGTTTCATTTTAAAGCTTTCTTCCACTTATTATTATTATATCATCATCATAAACACAAATAAACTCAAATTACTATTGCCCTCGTAAAAAGCACCTTAACTCTTTCGGGCAACTATTTTTATTGATTTACCCGTACGAAAGAAGAAAGCTCAGCTTTGAAGTAAAACTTGTATTTTAGTGGAGGCCTCCAGAATTAAGCGAACACTTAGAGCGTATAAAAGTAGCGAACAGCTTCATTCTCTCTCCCTCACTATAATTGAGTTCAACCACTTGCAGAGCAATTAAAACCTCGTCAAATAAATAAATACGTGTTGAGGCAACACTTACTTAAACATTATTGCTGCATAGCAGGATTCCTGTGAGAGTCCTGTATCCGTATATATACATCCGTATATATATATCTTCTACATATATAAATATTTACACCAATTAGGATCATCGAGCATAATACCTTTTATATCTCATATCAAATGAGGTTTTACGAGTACACTTTTAAGTTTATCGGTGTAAAGCCTGTGTAACGCTACGAGTAGATTAGGATTTTTGCAATCACACACAACGTTATAACTGGTTACACACATACATTGTATTCATTCATAGAATCATAGATGATTTAAATTGAGTGTGATCATTAAGAGCAAAGAAATATAAAAATTTGAAAAACCTGCAACTAACGAGACTTTTTCCGTGTTCTAATCAACTTTATAAATTACACACACGTGCACACGTGTATATATATGTATCCTATCACAATATCTGATGATTTCAAAAATGATAAATTATACCTACAGCCTTGTTAAATAAATCTACATCCGTATCATTGCAAACTTGTCTTATTGAGGCTAACAATAAGTTGAATACCCAAAAGGTAAAATTTCAGCTGTGCTTTCATTGGTGCTTAAAGTTCGTGTGCAAATGAAATGAAGAAAAGCAAAAAATAAATTCACTCATGCTATTTAAAGTAATCCAAGTATTTTTTTTTACTGAAATTCATCATCTCATGAATACGCGTACACACAAGCGTAGCTTTTCCTCCTGAGATTGCATACAAGTCCACAATCCCCATATATTCATTTTGGCTGGTCTTCCTCCAATAATCCTCCTCAGATGATACGAGCGGACTTGCTCTTCAACCTCCATGAAATGTCGGCTGGTGGTGGTGGTCTTTCATTGGATTAGCAAAGTGGTCGAGCAGGATTTCCTTCCCCTATTCTCACAGCAGACGAAGACGAAGACGAAGAAGGATTTTTTCCTACCCTCCACCGTAATGGACCATTCTTGTGATGAGCCAAATGGTCGTGGCGAGAGATTATTGAATGCAAATTGAGCTCTCCTGGATTGCACAACACACTTCCAAATGGCTATAAATTACCTGCCACTTTTCTTTCCTTACCACCGACCACTTGCAAATCGATTATCCATCCATCCATCCATCGTCGTCGTCAGTTCGCTTCTCAAACAGGAATCATCTCTCTACATGAAACAACCACATTATTTTATCATCACATAAGTCATATGAGTCTAATGAGAAAGCATTATTACATTATTATTCATTGTTAATATTGTCTGCGGTAATGTGGAATAAATTGTATTTGTATGAATTTAATTAATGGAGATTGTGAGTCTAAACCACTCAAACACTCAAACATTATTTTACTCTTTAAGTCGTGAGAATCTATACTTACTCCCTTTCTTTCCACTGCGCGAGCATTCCTTCACTTCGTATTTGAATATTTTTTCACATATATTATTACTGCATATATGCACCCAGTAGAGATAAGCTCAACTGCTCAACTGCTCAACCTTCATTACAACCTCGAGTGTACGCGGATATGATTAAGGTTGACTGATTTCTTAGCATTTATTACATGGCATACAGCATATCGTATTCGTACGGAGGAATAAATTATAAATACGAGGCTGCCGTGGAGTATTACGGCTGAGTATGCCAGCCTCGGACTAACCTTTCAATATTTTTTGATTTACAAGTGAGCTGCCAGAATAAAGTAATTAATTTACTATGAGGTAATCATAATATACTAATTTAATTAGTTTACTTTTCCGTTCTGAATAAATAAAAGATTTTGAATATTAATTCAGTTGTTGTTTATTGTCGAATCAAATCCAATAATCATTCCTACTAACACTAACACATGGAATATTAATTGAATGCTGAGATGAACTGCAAATAAAGGCACACAGGTTTAATTTAGTTAAAAACCGTGTTGGATTATATAAAGTGGAAGTTTAGAAACTTAAAACTTAAAACACCGTACACCACGACGTTGTTACTCAAAGGAGAGCAAAAAGCATTGAAATTCGATACAACTAAAATTCGTGAAATATGAGCTTGTATGAGTTCATAAAACTGTTAGAAAAATTAAATCTTTGCTATTGCTATTGAAGTTGCCATAAATCAAGTGCAGTCGTCATCAAGGTTGTGTGTTTTTAAACGTTTCACTATTCGCACACAGCTTCATTTTTGTTATCTTATCATGTTATCATTTCAACTTCCTTTAAAGTTCACGTTTATGCCTTTAATTATAATGTGCAACACGAATAACTTTATTCAACACTCGTTTTCTTTCGATTGTTGTTGCATTTCAAGATCTAATTTCTGATTCCAATTACGAAAAGTGCAGAACTTGGACTCTCGTGAGAGTCCAAAAGTTTAGTTAAAATTTAGAATTCAGTAAGTTAATATTAATGTCTTTCCTTTCTCCTCACACACAGCGAGGGTTTATGTTGTAACTTCAGTTCAATAATATAATTCCGATTGCCAAAGAAAGGAAAACTTGAACATGTTTTGAATATGAACAGTTAAAGTTCCTTAGCCTTGGATTCTAGGAAGTTTATTGTTGACTAACACCGCAAATAAAAAATACAAAACAGAAAACTGTACTAGCCTTGACTGCACTGCTCAGCCCAGAGAACACACAACTCGTCTACACGGGCTTTTTATCCCCTTACAAAAAACTGACTACCATCAACGACTTTTCTATTTGAAGACAAGAGCGATCTCTCTAGTCTTCCAAGTAACTCTCTGAAACTTTAGTTAGTTCACAAAATCCCCAACTTGATTCGTTTCATCGTCTTCTCCCTTGAAATGCATCTCTCAGCATAGACGATCTTCCCCTTCAGCTCTTGTTAGTTGGACGATATGCACTTATCTTCTTTGGGAATGAGGAGAAAGCATCTGAGGAGCAAGTAGAAAGCCTGTGACCCAAGGGGGATTCTCATTATTCGTCCTGAGACAAGTAAAGTAAATGAAATGTACGGTGAAAGGGAGAAAGAGAGAGAGCAAAAGTTTTGTTAATAAAGTAGACGTGCAAACAAAAAGGGATTTGTGGTCAGGAGGAAAGTTGATTTCCTTGTTGTTGACTTTGGAAAAAGTCACAAATCCCAAGAGGATTACGACGGGGGACAAGGACACAAATAGAAATGCAAGCTTAATGCTTATCGACCTCCTAAAGCCAACTCACCCATGCAAACATTTCACTCTCCTATGCTCTCATTACTTTCAACCAACATGCTTTCACTTTCTACACTCATAATTACTCCACATTGTTTTTCCGCGATACATTAAAGATGATCAGAATATTCTTCCCTGTCTCTCTTCAATTTAACTTCCAACTTCAATTTTTAAAGTGAGTCTATTCTTTATATCCTGATCACAATTTACAGAATTGCAGAGTATCATCAATACCAACGAAATATCTGAATTTTTTGAACTTCTGTATTGCTAGTATTATTTTATTACGTGAGCGATGAACTCACACAAATAATTCGGATTTGGTACCTTAGAATTCTTGCTAAAACAATGTGACACTTGAAACAAAAAGAATTAAATCTACAACCTCTTGAAACGCCACGGAATGTTCTGGGAGTTATTTCATTGTTTTACAAATCACAATATCCTATTATAAAATACGATCAAATTAGTGTCCTTAAAATTTTTGGACTCATTCCATTCATTCTCCTGTCATTGTCTTTTATGAATTAAAAAATGCACGAAACTAATGAATCTGCGGGATGAATCTCGCATCGTCATCTTCGCGACTACCAAAAATATTTTTTGTTGAGCAAACAACTCTGTGAAAATAAATTTGGTGGAAGTTGTTTGATGAGAAAGGATTTTTCCTTGGAAAAGTGGAATCAGTTGACATGTTTTGGTGTGGATTAGCATAAAAGGAGTGGCGAGAGTAATTGAGAGTGACACTGGACATTGTTTATGCTGCGGATAGTGAACTGACATTGTGATGAATGCGATAAGGACACATCCTGACAGACAAGAAGGACTTTTTCTTTTAGTCCCATGTCATAAATTACTCTGTACTCTGTGTGTGCCTTGTCGTTTGCTCTTTCTTTCTGTCCACCTCCAGCTGGACACACACACACACACACACACATAACACACAAGCATATATATATTGCAATGTCCAAAATCTACACATTCTCTATTTGTCTTTTAGCCAATCTATCCGCACAAATGGATGCACACACCACATACACTTCTGTATATAGCCATACGAGATATCCTTTCCTTTCACCCGTATTCCTTCTTCCAACCTTCTTCGGATTTTTAACACAACCACACAAACAAAATTCGGTTTGGCAAAGCAGGATGAATTTGTGTTTCTGTGTGTGGTGAAGTGAATAATTAACTAAGGAGGGTTCTGTTACTTCATCGTGTGTCTCCATTCCATTTGGATTTCTTTTCTCATTCCTTCGCTCTTTGCTCCACTTCTCTTTCCACCGAGTTGGATAGGAAATGAGATTGGAATTGAATTCAGGACATGTCATCTCTTCTAATGACTTCGTCTCACCCAACGCCAAATCTAATCACTCACTCGCTCACTCGCTCCCTTCGTCTTTCCTACGTGTGTTATTTTAGGTAGAACTCTTTCCTACTTTTCTACTTATTTATTTGCTAGACTCATGTCGCAGCATTGGAGTGAGTTCTTGGTTAGTGCAAGAAAAGAAGAGTCTCCGAGAAGTAAAAAGTCCTGTTTGCTTTTTGGGGAGTTCGGGAAAGATATATGGATGAATGGCTAGTGAATTATTGAGAAGGCGACATTCCTCCCGTTTTTTCTCTAAGTTATCCGGCTCCTTTGGAGAGAAAAGAGGCGAGACATTAATTAGCATATGTCAACTTGACGTATGACTTCGTGAGACTAACTGCCACATAATGCAAATTACCAACTAAATGCTCATTATCTTCATAGGCTCATTTGCAATTTTAGCAGCTTGTTTATCCCTGGGAGTTCCTCGGGCATCCACAAAGACAGTAGAACTCACACATTTAATTTTCTGTGGCCAATGAGAAACATAAAATACCAATTTTAGAATTGAAAGTAAATTTCAAAGTACTTTACCAATTTGTGTACTAATAATTTGTTTGCTGTCTATTTCACTGAAGAGATCTTTCAGACACAATAAAAATTCGACTGTACAAAATAAAGCTAACGAAGATTTCCTTGCTCTCATTTTAGACAGGACAAGTTTAGACGAAAGAACGTTTATTAGAAATGGAGAATATTCAAGACTAAAATGATTGGAAGTTGAATCAACTGCCAACTAGATTGGAACACAACAATGACGGCTTCCTGACTGCCATCCCTAAAATGTAATTTGAAATTCCCTATAGACTAGAAAATTATAATGCTTTCTTTGCATGTAATCCTGCATGACAAACTCCACTTTGAATTCTCCACGCTGTCTGCTTTCGAAGAACTCATCATTGGGAGCTCTCATCATTACTTCTTTCTTTCCACTTCCAACATTATCATATTTTTCCATCGAAATGAGATTGGTCTCGTACTCAGGACGGAATAACGCTGAATCAGACGCACAAATTCAGAGACTAGCGAACAGATGAGGACCTTCAACTCAAAATGAACTTCTTACTTCTCTCGGCACTTTCAACAAGGAGAAAACTTAGTGAAATGCAAGACGAAATTAAGCGATGAGAAAAGGCTGGCAAGAAATACTCCGGAATAAGATGAAACAAGAATTCCTTCTCAATGTTAAAAGAGACAGCGATGGAAAGGAAATAATGCGACCTAATCAGTTCCTAGTTTCTTCCTTCTACGTCTCTAAAGGAAAAGTCCGAATTCGGATAAAACTTTTTTCCATTAGACTCGTACTCATCTAGAATCTATCTATATATACCTACTCCAACCTAAATGAGACACACACACAAGCTGATTGAAAGAAATTGAATGAAATGACTTCGAAGAATAAATGGACTGGAATCAAATTACACTTCCTCTCTGTCTCTTCGTCTTCTTCTCACATTACACGCGTCTTGTATACGGAAAAATGTACTTTCATGTTGTTCCTCCTATCTCGAGTCTTTTAAGATAAAAGCTTCTTTCCTTTAAGACATCGCGATGGAAGAAGTAGAGATTCTTCTTCTCTCTGCGTAAATACAGAAACGAACGTCTTCTCTTGGAGACACAGAAGAAGATGAGAAAAGAAAAAGAAGCTTTTAGAGATAATGACTGATGTGGTCACCTTGAAGAAGATCGAGTCGGTCGGTGGCAATTAGAAGACCCAACCCTCCTGTCCAAAATGTCCAAGCATTCTCATTCCAGCATGGCAACCTTTACTCTTTACTCTTTACCCTTTTCCATCACCTCCACTTGTCCACTTCTGCATTCCTTCTCGTTATTATAGTCATTAGATTAACAACCCTCGACATTCTCATAGGGAAAAAATTCCAACTCGGAGATATTTTAAATCTAATTCACCTGAGCTCAAGTTAAAAGGCTAATTATCCAACAGGATTTACAATAACTTTAATCCATCCCTACACAAAGGTACATTCAACATTCTGCATTCATCTCGTTGCGATTAACCAGATGGAATTCACTCTTTAGTTGGCAGTCACTCTTTCAGTTCCCAGCTCAGTCTGCTTGTAGCAACTAACAAACATTCAGATAATTTTTTGCTATTTCAATTGTTGACCTTTCAACTGGTTTAGAAATTGATGTACCGATAAGAATAAGCTCATAAGTTACTACTTTACAATGACAGTATGTTTTCCCTTCAGTCTCTCAAGACAGAAACAGACACATCATTAATCCATCAGGTATTTATGTTTTGACAATCAACCTTTCAACTGTAAAAGACCACAAGCGATTCATGCGTGCTTCAATTGACATGGACTCTCTTAGCTGTCTTAACTTTTTAATTCGCCATGTAATAATGATCCAACAATCTCTTAAATCTCCATCAATTTGTCAACTTCTCCAACTCGAATTGAAAAATCAAACAGGCTTTCATGCAATCAACCTGATCAATAAAATCAGAATGAAAGATGATGAGACAATGAGACCTCAGTAACAGAAAGAATAGCTTGTGAAACTCATACTCATACACACAGCATTCGAAAAGCTCTCTTTGCAATAAGAACTGAAGTAACGAAGGAAGTGTAAAGAAGCTTATTGACTTTGTTTGGGCGATTTGGAGTGAGCGAGTGTGCTGGTGCTCTCTGGAAGTCTGTGGGCAAAACAAGCCAAGTTGTATGTGAAGTTAGAAGAGGGCTCTACACTTCATCGTTCATGAATTACGTAACTCTTGGCATCTTCGGAGCACCCTCGGCCACATAAAGGGTTGGGCTAACAATGGACAAACCAGTCCCTTCTGTTGGGACGAGAGGTCTCTTCGCATTCACTTCTTCAGCTCATGTCACGAACCTCACTCTCCTTTCTCATAGCTTTAAACGCGTCTCTCTATCTTTCCAATCCAAAAGCAGCAAAAGAGCGCATAAGAGACCGAGCCAACCAGTCTTGGATTTCTCTGCACCTACCAATCCCATATCACATGTGCATTCATCACCCTACGCAATAATATTACGTGATCTTCATCATCTTTTAATCTAATTAAGAACTTGTTTAATGAGGTTTTTCATTCAGGAATAGTCACAATGGCAATGTACCACCATAAGCAGGTGGGATGTACATTTATAATACTAGCTACAATAACGTCTCGGATACAAATCGTTATTTTTATCGTAATGGAACAGAAACTCTCAGAATACATACAGACCTCATAAATTTATCACGTAGACTAATCGCATAAAACTTCTTTTACAGATGAGAATGACCTTTTTAGAGCTTTTTCTTGCAATTTTTTGGCAATACAAATAATTTCAGAATTTGAGGCAAAACAGCAAAAGGTGTGAATGAATTATGAAGTTCCAGTATTCCATATTTCAGTGAAGTTTTAAATTACTTGTTCTTTGAATCACTTTGAAAGCAAAATGAAATATTATCTGTTTATTAAATGCTTGAAAAAACGCAGGTTTATCGAAGTTTGAGGATGCATTAATTCTGAAACAAACTAAACCAAAATAAAATATATTATAATGCAAGTTTCCTAATCGCCCCTGCTTAATTCAAATTGTTTGTATTAAGATAAATAATCTATTCCTGTGGTTGTAATTTAAATGCGAACAAACGATTCCATAGTAAATACCCGTTCTTTTTTCCACGCCATTTAACACAAAATTCTCATGCAATATACGAGTTAAGAGTTTTTTGTTTAGCAAAAAAGTAAAAGCATTCTTGTAATTCTTAATTCTTGGGCAGAAATGCTCTCTTTGATTTACTCCTGAGGCTTGTGTTTGAAAAAGCACTTACTTCATCAAAACTCAAAACGGCGTAGTTTTCTCTGCTTAAACTGATAAAATTCCTGGTACAGGAAGCAATTTTCGTGAGAATGTGTCGCTACACGAATTCTGTTTTGTGTCGACGAGTGTGTTTTTTGGCAGGGAGAGGCCTACTTCGTGTAGAGTCCCCATATAAATAATAATATTATGAGAGAGAGAGTTCTTCTGACGGAAAGAGATAAGTCAATGTTGGTGAATGGTAAACTGTGAAGTAGATTTGAGCTCCCACTATACTACTACTTTACATTATTACTGTGAGGCCTTGTGTGTGTGTGTGTGTGTGTGTTTGTGTGTGTGTGTGTATAAATATTGACTTGTAAAGGGAGAAAGCAATGCGGCATTTGCGTGCCAAGGCTTCATCCATGTCATTGGGGGAGATTGGTTTGGTTGCCTTCGACTTTTTCCACTTTTGTCCGACTCAATTTGAATGAAACATTTGAAATGGATGTAATGCAGAGTAATGTGATGGGCCACTCCCTCTCCATTTGCACATATTGGATGAAGAAATATTTAAAATGGATCGAACTATTCCAATCTCCCGAGCCATTCCTCTGAATTCCTTTTTTCCCACACACATCTTTCTCTCACTTTGCATCCAAATTACACTCCATTACATTAAGTGGAGGAGCATCCGAGCCCAGCTCCTTACTCCCCAGTCTTCGACAGTCACCCAAGCGACTGGAGCCTTGCTACGACGCTCCTCCAAAAGCATAATGCAATATTGGAGGAGAGACGGGAACGATAGAATAGAAATGAGGGTTTGTGCAGCTGTACAAATGTCTCTTCTCAATAACTGCCAATTTCACTTCCTTCCTTCCTTCCGGACTGCAAGACTACATTCCATTTGATGTGTACTGCACACACACACACACACACAGTCTCGCTCTGTCTCTTTCCCGATTTACATTTACACTACAAAACGAATTACTGGAAACTGTACTACTTTTCTTTTTAAAAAAAGCCCCAAATTTTAAAAAAGCTCTACAAGATCTACAGACTGAAGTAAAAGGCTTTTATTGTAACTAGAATAATACTCTCATGGATTCTAGCTAGCCCAAGAGCTTATCATTTACGATAGGAGGAGAAGTTCTATTAGACACTATCGGCTGTGTCCATAAAGAAGATGCATTATCATTTGGAAGAAGAGGCTACGACTATCTTTTATTCCATTGTGAAGATAAATTCCCATTAGAATTATGAATATGAATGTGCACTAAGGGTGTAATGTGTTTTTGGAGAGAGAGATCAGAGGGGATTTTATTTTTCAGGACGAACCTTCTTTGGTTGGAGTTGGAGATTGTGTGGCTCATCATCATCACATGAAATGGAGAAGGAGAATATAAGAATAAGAATAAGAATAAGAAGGTGAAGGTGAATAAGGTGAGATAGCGAGTGAGATGGATAAAAAGGAGGAATTCCAATTGCCTCTTCTGCTGATGGTAATGATAATGCGAGAGAGGCTCTTACCAGAATAATAATCAATTTCGCCCCATCTGACAACGCACATCCATTACACAATGTAACAAAAAGATTAAAGCACATTTTTATAATAATCGTAAGAATAAGTAATATTATTATAGTCCCTGGACGCAGGGGCGTACAAAAGTCGCCTCTCATTTTACATATACCTGCTCCACAAAGGGTACACACACAATCCAGTGTGAGATGAGTTTTTTAGCAGCCACCTCTGCCGTCTCCGTCATTCTGCCCGTTCCAAGTTGGTCTCATGGCTGGAGCAATATATTAGCGTGGGTTTATGGGATGTAGCAACATTTAGATGCAAAGGAGCAATAGTTTATTGGGCAAGTAGGAGAACCATAATCATAACCATAACCATCTTTTACTCTCAGACATTTCTGAATCTTTATTCTAATTCAAAAGAAGAAGAAGAAGGCTGGGCTTAACTCACTCATTAAGTCAGGACATTTCATTACAATTCTAATCCTCAGATCAGAGATACTCCGAAACAACTACTTCGCTTTTTTCCACCTTCCCTCACACAAGAGTACAGCCTTTCTTTTCTATACTCACTCCTTCACAGTTACTGTCGAAGGTACCCAACACACACACAGCCAAAGCATCATCAATACCTTTTAACTTTACACTGCTAAGAAAGTCACAGTGTCTCCTCACAAGAGAACCTCTCCTTCAGTTCGTCTCACATCTTCGTGTGTTCCTTAAGCAGTTTCTGAAGTTTCAAAAATGCCCATGTGCTTCCCACCCGAAAGGCTGCCCTTCATCAGAACTCGTTTGTGGTTTGATATTTTTTACGAGGACTAATGTCTCATGAGATGAGCCATCAGACTATCCCTATCAAATACAAAGTACAATAACAAACTATTTCCTCTGACACTTCACTCTCGTAGAGAGATAGACTCGCACTGTCGTAGTCTTGAGTGTCTTGAGGTGCAATTGTCTCCTCTGGGTTCCCACAACCTGCTGCACCTCTGCTTCCACTTTCCTCCCGATAGTCTTCGACATACTCCTCTTACTCTTAAGTGAGTTAAGAGCGATAAAAAAGTAAGGTCTGTATTTGGCTGGTGTGGTTGGAGAGACGGAGGAGGGAGGATGATTTGATGTTGTGTTGTCCATTGTTGGAGTTAAAATATGATTATTGCAAGAACGAAGACTCTCATCTCTGCGTGGCTTCTCTCGTTACAAAATTCATTGAATGAGTGTATAATACAAATAGGAGTCACTCACGAACATTACGTAGTCCAACTGAAATGCTCCCACACCAATCTCCCTCACTCCCTCCCTGCATATGCACCACATTCTCTCCTCAATTTACCAAATCAACTTTTTCTCTCTCTCTCTCAATCTCCAGTCTCTCTTTTTTCCCTACTAAACGTGTTCCGAATACAATTGGATTCATTTCTAATGGGCGTTCACAATTACCATTTCTCATTATGAAGTGAATCAATCCAACCGATGGAGCAGATGAGAGAGATCGAGTGTAATTCAATACGTGAATTCATGCCTAAGGAATCCTCTCCTGCCTGCCTGCCTGCCTGCCACTCTTATTCTTTCCTCCATTCTGTTTTGCTTTTGCGTGTGGGTGGCACATTACTCATACTCACCTGCCAATTACAACCCAAAAGTCTTCCAGAAACACACAGTCTCTCTGCCTTAAGACACACATACTCCTTGACTGCCTACACTCTGTGATCTGTGTGAAGGAAGAAGGAGAGGAGCAGAAGGTAGAGGAGAGATTTCTGAGGTAGACGAGTCCCTGGAGAAGTCCACTAAAAAAGAATGTGTTCCCACTGCCGTTCTTTGATGGGCCCAATGTGACCAATCCCGGAACGAGAGCATCCAATAAAAATGTATGTGAAAGAGAGAAAATGCACATTTCCTTGGCCTTTCCTTTCGCCCCGAGATTTGCTTTCTCCTAAACTCCATAAGGCTACATACATCTATACTCTAACCTCTACACTCTATATGGAAGAAGAAGAAGTAGAAGAAGGCCGTGTGAGTTGATGCTGCTACTTTCACTACACACACATTATTTCCCTTCCCCGATAAAAATTGATGGAATGCTGCGTACTTTTGTTTTGTAGTGTTCAACTGTTCGGCTGCTGACAACGCAGAAGAATGAAAGAGTGTTTTGAATTTTTAACTCCACTAACTATTAGGCAGGGAAAGCAAGGAGTAGAATAGGAGGAGCAGAGAGTTTGTACGTGTTACGTGGTGGTGAGTAGTGGGAAACTATTACCAGCTGGATTAGAGAGATAGTGAGAGACAAAAGGAGAATAACTTTCACCCGGGAATATATAGGGAATATATAGGGAATATATAGGGAATAAGAGAGGGATGGATGGATGGATGGTGGTGAAAGCCCGGGTCTCTTATTTCGAAGGCACAGAGAGTAGAAACCATTTTGAATAGAGACTGTTGTTGGTGAAATGGTCGACACGAACGAACGAGAGGAAGGAAGGGGACCAGAAGTACTGAGGGACATCAACATGTGTCCCGTGATGATGATGACACTTTTTATGTCATCTCTGAGCTACTTCTCTCTCTCTCTCTCTCTCTCTCATATGCAGACTTCTTCCTGATATATACGACAATGATACATATATCGCTAATACCCTCCGATATATTAGAGATGCACTGTACACTCACTGATCATGTCAACCAACCTATTTCCTCCATCTGTACATCATTAATATTATTTATACACATGCAATTAGTTTGTATTGGCAAATGGAGGCATCTTAACTACCATCCTAATCTTACAGTTTTGGGATTGACATTTACTTTTGCTTAATATTTGTCTGCTTGTTACATCAACCTTTTCAAAATCATGGAAGCAATTAATTAAATACAGATTTTGGCTTATTCGATCCTGTTTTGACTTTCCTTAACACCAAATTACTGAAAAGTAACGGTTAATATAAACGTAATTATAATAGCAGAAGATATGTATACCAGCATGCATCCGTGATATACGCCTTATAATTATCTACAATCTACAGTACAATCAAACTATTACCATTTGAGAAGAATATTCACAAAAATTAACTTTTAACTGGTAATTATTTCTTTGCTTGCAAAGCCTTAGAGGGTTGCGTACTTGATTGCGTGGGTTTTTTTTTCTTGACTATAATCACTTTCCCTGATCCGTCACTTTCATTTTCGAATAGACTTAACTCTTCTATTGTCACTCTTCATGTACAATGCACAAAAGGAAAAGCTGTAAAATCTAAAGAAGTTGGTGGTCACCACTTGTTCAAGAATGGATGGAGGTAAAAATGATAGGAAAGGCCCCTCTAGCCTCCAACTTTGTCACCTTTTTCTTAAGGTGGTGGTTACGCAACAATCAAAGGATCGGTGGGGAAGATGTGTAGTAGAAGGGTTGCCTATATATGTTACCCATATATACGGTAAATGGAGACACAACACCAAAACCAAAAAGCACAAGATTAAAAGAAATGGGAGACTTAGTGAACGTACCTGGACAGAAAGGTGACACTCTCTACAGTTAGCAGTTCTTTGAGGAAGAATTCTTTTACACGCATAACAGTGTTTAGTAAGTAAAGAACTCCGTTAGGTTAATAAATACGGAAGAAGAAGTGTAGCCCAGTAGGAAGCTCCTCTTTTTATTCGTTGTTGCCGGAGTGTTAATTGATAGGCAGTTATATTTTTAGTTAAACAATCGGTGTTATTGTAGAGGATTAGAAACCCGGGTATTAAATTAGTGAAGAGGAGGTAGAAAGGATAAATGAGGAGAGAGTGGGTGGTGTTAAGTTGGTGAAACTGGTGAGGTTGTTTGTGGGAGGACAAGAAGGAAAGTCTCTGGAAGGAGAGTCGGAGTCAAGAAGTGAATGAAGCCGGGTTCTCTATTCGGTCTAAGTAAGTGGCAGACAGATTTTTCGGGAGTTCACTAAGCCCCCACCATTTTCCTTTTACTTTCACTGTTACCGTCCAACTCTCTCTCTCTCTCTATTCCCACACACGTGTATTCCCTTACTCTTCTTTTTTCCACGACCTTCAGCATACAATCAAAATCATACTTTTCATACGAATCAAGGTAAACTGAACATACTATCATTGCAATGAATCATACATCAGAGATTTATACCGAATTAACGATATCTGTTGTAACAAAATGTATTAATACGACCTTCAATGATTTTCATTTGAGACTTAAAGGTATTCCCTATTGTGTTGATTTTACAAAGTGGTATTTTGATTTACGAAGTAGCATCAAGTTAAATCTCCTGAAAACGGGTAGAATGGTAGAAACCACTTGAGAGGAATGTATTGAAAGGGGAGGACAGAGTTGGCCTGCAACACAAAGTTGTAAATGCTAATTCCTCTTATTCTACCCGTCCATCGGAGCCACAGAGAAAGAGAGAGGGAGAGAAATCTGACATTCTATAAGCTTATTGAAAGCTCCAAACTCCGATTTCGGTGTGTATGGAAAGACAGACAACAGATAGTGACGACGCATGCTCCTCTGGACTTCTACACATGAACAATGTATAAACTCTTACTCTCGTTTACTCCAGAGTACTCGAGAGCCTCGTTGTTTATTCGTTAAAAACAAGACACGTTAAAATACACGAGAGAGAGAGAGAGACATTTTGTTTGAAATGATAATTCCATTGTATAGTAGAAGGAGGTTGGGAGGTTGGGTGGGTGTGGTGCGAGTGAAAGAGAGAGATTGAGTTGACATGATGCAGAAGTAAGGAGCGAAGGATGAAAGTTGTCATTTCCTTACTCCTCTAATTTGGGCCACTCTGAACGGCCAAAGTTTTTAATTAAAGGAGAAATGGGTGCCTGGGGTGGGACATTACAGGTAATTTATGAGATAAGAAGAGCCGTCTCCTCCCACCCAATAGGCCCACCCCACTCTCTCTCATTACACTTTATCTCCCGGATTACTTTCCTTCCCTCTCCTTCCATCCATCCTTCCATCCTTCGTCCTTCTTACCTAATGCCAACTATACAACTAACTAAGCCTTTCATTTCCTAACCGGATGCAAAGCTAAAGTACACTCATCCTTCTCTCCTTCCATATAATATTATTATTACTATATATATAGTATATATATAGTGGTAGTAATGATGCCATACCTTCTCCTTGCACAACCTAATAGTAACATTCCCTAAATGTGTATTTTCATTTTCAAATAATGTCTTAGGCAAGTAGAGGAGAAACGAAATCTCATTTTGTCCTCTCTCTCTCCGATGAAAATGTCGATTACGTCATTCCTCCTCTCCTCACTACCTGTAATTTCCTTGATGGGAAAAGTAAATGTCGACTACAGACATCTTGTTTGTGTAATGTGCATTTTTAATGGGTCGCTGCCATGCTATAAGGTTATCTTCCATTCCATCTCTCCAAAAGTAGAGCTATTAATGAGTCTCCTTGTGCATACAAATGCACTCGTTGAGCCAAGCCTCCAAGCCTCTCCTCTCTCCTAATTAATCCACATGGCCAAAATTGTCCACACGAATTATTACGCACATTATTCCAAACTGACAGCCATTCTGAGTGGCTATTATTCAACAACCAAACTAAAACTAATGTTCACAGACGGAGACAGAAGAGCAGAGAGACAGCAGAATAAGAAAGAATTTGTCTTTTACTTGTGTTCATATCATTATCACAGCCAACATCTGTTTCCCAGCTATGGTATATCTATTCCCGTAGAATTACCACAGAAATTATGGCTGATGGGCTGAGAAACACACATGAGAAAACCAAACTAGACACACACACACACACACACACCAGAGTTGAATTCTATTTAGACGTCTAGCTTAACTCAACACTCGTCACCTTAAAAAAACTCATCATCGAAAAAACACGGACGGATGAGACTCTCTTTACTCTTTCTTTCCCATTCCCCATTTTGATTTACTCGATGGATGTAAATTAGCTGTGAATTATTGGGAATGGATTTCGCATTCACTTGCTTTGCTAGCAGCAATGAGTTACTTTTTACTTTCGCAGTGATCAGATTTAAATGCTGAGTTGAGAGACTATATTATTATTACAGAGAGTAGTAGAGAGCAGCAGAGAGTGAAGCAAGCAACTCATCACGTCAACTTAGACATTTGAGATAAGAACAGGTTTGAAGGGCGATAAGTCCTCCGATTAGTGGTCATTAAACCGTCACAAATGGATCAACTTCAAATCTAATCAACCCATTAGCGAAAATGGCAAAAACTTTGTTTATACTTTATTACTTGAGGCCGTATCGCGCCTACCTTTACGCTTACTTCACATCTCTCTTCGATTCTAACTTACTTTTCATCTGAGGAATCCATAAGTGAAGTCCAAGTTGCGAGAGACTTGCAGGACTTGACGGTCTCTCAGATTTGCTGTTGCTGTTGCTGTTATGTTGGTTTGCGTATCAAGTCTCCAATCGCAATCCCACGATCAACACAAACACACGGCATCTCCCACTTAGCCATCTAATCTATCAACCTCCTCCAATCTTCCTTCTTTTTGATACACCACCACCAGACTCACTGCAATAATATTATTGTACACTGACATTCCAACAATTGCCCAGACGTAACAACATCATTCACAATCAGCAAATGTATGAAGAACACGCTTACACACTTAACACTATCATTTAAACACCTACTCAATTCTGAAAATTACTTGGATAGGGACGGGAAATGATACTTTGCTCGCATTTTTTAACCATTTCTTTAGACAAAAAATGAATTTTCCACTTTTAACATTTATTTTATTTTACTTCTAACACACACGCACACACACACACACTTACAACTTACACCACATTTATATTTCACATTTTATACTTTTATGAAATACTTTACGAGTACTAATTTACACAATAAAGTTTAACTAACATGACTTCTTCCTATTTCTCCCATTAAACTCAACTTTAACTGTAAACTACACACACTGTAAATGTAAACGTCAGTAAGCTTAGAGTATTTCTAATAATTCTAAATCTCCCTTCAGCTTCTGCCGTCCAACTGAACGTCCAATTGAATGTGTCCAGCCAGGATTTTGTATTTTGTCATCTGCTTTTGCTTTTGGAGTGTCCAGAAAATTCCTAAAAACTGGAGCAAAAAATTATTTCAAAGAAAAAGTCATATAAACTCATTTTTTATGCACCAAAGCAGCAGATCTTCTTAGAGAAAAGTGTCCTTTCGTTGCATCTCCAGCCATAAAAGTAAATGTGTTGTGTAAAAGTGTAAAGCAAAAGCAAAAGGAGGAAAGAGTTGCTGCTGCCCGTTCATCTCTGAGTTGCTTAATAAAAGTGCAAATGGATTGGAAAACCTGATGGCTTCTCAAAAACCATGAACAGTTAAAGAGCATTTTAAACCCCTTCCGTTTACTGTCGTATTTCTCACTAAAACGGTTTCAAATCGACCAAACTTAACTCGTACTTTCTTGAGAAAAGCAACACGTTGGTGTAGGTCAGTAGTCTTTCTTTATTTTTTACACGTCTGTGTGCAATAAAGTTGTGGTTCGAAGGTAAAGGAGTTTATGGCCTTTTGGGTCTCTTAAAAAACTTTATCTCTTTCGAGTTCTTTCATTCCTTCTTGTGCTTTCTCGACTGTCTCTGGGTCAGTAGGAGCAGGAGCAGCAGGAGCAGAGATCATCAATATACTTCCGTGTTTCCAGGAATTTGGGTTAAAAATCAAAGCAACACTGCAACTACTGAGCACTTAAGAATTTCACAAAAACGATTAAAATCCCTCTCCCATTTCCTCTTTCCTCAAAATTATTCACGTAATTAAAATTTCGACTAGGCTCCCATTAAGAAAGTACTAAAGGAGAATGGGAGAAGATGGGAGATTAGTTTGGAGAATGTGGGTTTGAAGTGTCCATTCTGTAAACGGTTATGGATCCACTTTTTTCATCTCACACACTCGTACATCTCGTACATCGTAAGAAGAAGAAGAAAGAACCATCTTTGCAGCTAGCAGCTTCTTCTTCTTCTTCTCCTCTCATAAATAAATGTAATTTAATCTGAGAATATGAGGACTCCCCTTGGCTCCAAATTAACACTAGACTTGAGCACCACAGTCCGAGATTCTTACGATGAACATCAAATGCGTGTAAAACCTCTGACTTCAAAGGCCACAACCCATTCAACTCAAACTTAAAATGGACATTATGGCTCGTACAATTATCTCATGACTTTTATTCTCATCAGTCTAATCGCCCATAGGCTCGTTCTTTCCTTATTCCTTCACAGTTGAGTTCTTCTGACTTGCCAAGTTGAAAGAAAAGGGAAGATAGTTTATTCGAACATTTCGAACATTTTGAACATTCGAACAGGATGAACACTCCCCTAATAGCGTCTTACATATGTTCTTGTATTCGTCTCAGACTCAAAACTTCTCAAAAATTTGTTTCGTTTGCAAGAAGGCTCAGTTAAATATTTAAATTCTACGATTTACACACATTTATTAATACTTTCCACGTCAAAGTCTAAGAATATTTGAAAAAGGTTTTTTTAATTAGCTAACAGATTTAGAAAGCATGCGTATTATCTATGATATGTAAGGTTAATTGAGAAAACTTAATTGGACTAATTAATTAATTCAAATGTATTTCACTTCAATAGCTTTAATTCCCTTGCTTAAGAAGATTATTTTGAGTCTATATAAGCTCATTGTGCAACGCTTAATGCTTATTATTTCTTATCTACCGATAATTATAATTTATTCAATTGCTGAAAGTTTCCGGTGGAATTTCCTAAAAACTAGTTGATACATTTATTTAATTGTCATTAGAAAAGAAGCTATCTACTTGGGATAAGACATGTTGTAACATTTTCCGAAACTAAAACGGTGTGTGTGCATTAGAAGATGTATCTCGCAACCTACACAAGAAAGAATGAACGAATTAAGGAAGGGTTAAAAGATGAATGTAAGTAAGCGGAGGATCACCATGCATGATCGTCATCTTCCAAGAGAGGCTCTAAGAGAGATAAAATTTCATTACATTTTATGTGTAATGGTTCATTTAATGTATCTCGTGGATGGCTGTAGTTGGGCTTGAATGGGCAGTTAGCAGTTGAGAGTTGCTCTCTCGAAAAAAGCAGAAATGGAGATGCATCTTTGAAGCTCCCTATTGGCTACAACTGGAAAGGAAGGGCTCAGACCAAACCTGCTTTGTTCAGTCGTCTCCCTCAAATGTCTTCTTTCTAATTGCATTCATCTCAGCATCCTCAGACATCAGAGTTGGTTGTTACACCACCACCACCACCACCAGCTTCAGCTTTTGTCAGGGAGACTTCTTTTTGTAAACGATTAATAAGACGATAGGCTGGTCTCTCTCTCCGGACTCCTCTCTTTACCTGAAGGAATGCACACAAGAAATAATGACATTTAACACGCAACTCTATCACACATACAATGGACACTTGGCCTTCGATTAAATTATCACATTAAATCAATAATATCCTGTACAAGTACTACTACTACTAGTGGGAATGAATCAATTCAAGTTGTCTCTTTTTTCCTCGTCCACTAAACGAATAACTCAAGTCTTGAAGGGAATTAATTTTATCTTACCAAATGTCTGATCTCATCTCGCATTACATGCCATTAAATAGGCAATTAATAAACTGGCCTTGGTATGTCAAACACTAAAGAAAGGTACACACACACACACACACACGAAAGGCTTGGCTTTTTATATACTTTTTATTTCAAATCCATCTACGATCACAATCCTACATCCTACAATCCTACCGCCGCATCATTATTACAGCTAGCCAGCCAACAACGCTTCTACGTCTGGGCTCAAAATACACAGAAAGGTTAGACAGATACTCAGAGTTAAAATACACAAGCATAGGAGCAGCATGGCTCGCAGTATTTGTATTATATACTTTGTGATGACTGCGTTATCGAATAAAGTGCAATTTTGGAGCATGAAGAGTTTTAAGAGTGTGTAAAGGAACATGGGGAAACAAGTGGGAAATTAGCGTAAATTGGATATTGCCCACACTGCCACGATCTCTCATTTCCATAATTGTGTGATGGAGTCATGACGAAAGTGACCTTAGCTCCGTATGCAGTCCAATTCTTGGCTCCTGGTCAGCCAAACAGCCAAACTACTACTCACAAAGTTATTATAAAATCAATCTGTAAATTGCCCATCTCGCTCTCCATTATTTCATAAATAAATGCCTTGCCTTCCTTCTTTATCTGGCAGGACTACATGTGTAATATACTACTACACAGCAGCGTCTAATCTAAAATCCTAGTCTCACAAAGAAAGACCAAATTACCTTCCAACCAGCAACCTCACCAATCGTGATTTCCACACACAAAACAATCCCACTGCCTCAGTAAGGCTTTCATGAACACGGCCAGTAATTTTAAAGGTTACCCTTAATGGGTGTGTTTTCCTCAGAGGAGCAAAATACTTCTTGGAACAAAGTCTCATCGCGAGAGTTCTTGAGTCTACGGTTATTATTATTGCCCGACTACGTGGATATTACTCTGGATGTCTTATGATTATTATTATTACTCTTATGGAGCTGAGGAAACAAAAAAACTCTCACTCTCATAATGACCAACTTCGTTTTTCGTTTCTTCCCCAGAAAATAGAAAATAACATCCTTTCCAGACACACACAGCCACATTAAATGTTGAATGTTGGATGAAATTCGGTTGTGGGGCTGTGTAGTCGGTAAAATGGGAGACATAAGAAAGTAATGGTGGAAATAGTGTAAGAAGTCCATAAATAAATTCCTCTCCACGCGTTCATCGCAGTTCGAGGCGAGATGGAATGATGTGAATCCGAGTCGAATGTCGTTGTCATTATCCTTGGGCCCGTTTCCTAAACATTCTTGAGCCCTGTAACGAGCACTTCTGGCTGGACAGATGGGTGGGAAGAGGCTCTCTCTCCTTACATCCTTCGTTATGCTAATTCGGTTGAACAAGAGAGAGAGATGCTCCAAGAAGCTTCCAAGATAATATGAGAAGAAGCTTAGAGTTTAGAGAAGATGGAGAGAGAGAGAGACTGTGGAGAAGACCACTTTTACCCGAAGAAAGTGTGTTTTTCATCTTCCTTTCTCCGTCAAGTGTTATGGGTAGCTGTTAAAGTGAATGGGTGAGACAGAAAAGGCTCGGAATGGCCTCTTCAAGAAGTACTACAAAAGACAGGGAACTACCTAAGTGCTGCAAGTAGATAAGTGCTTTTCCAGACTTTCTCCACAATTCTGGAGTAGATATATAGAGAGAGACAGCGTCTAGAGTGCTGATACTGCTGCGTATAATAATAAGCGAATGATTCAAGTGTGGGCGCATGCAAGGAGGCTTAAGCAGTGCGACCCTTCTTGAAGCAACTGTTCAGCCAGATAAGCTGAAGCTTTGAAGGTTTATCTTCGCTCAGTCATAACGATAACACTTATATTTTGTGCCCATCCTCCTCCCACTCCATTACACCAAACATCTTTCTCTAATGGCCACACCACGAAATTTCTTCCCACCCAAATGACATCTTCTAAACCTTTCTCCATCACATTCCTCTCTCTCTCTCTCTCCATTCCACACAACCTTACATCTCTCCACGTCCTCACATTATCCCACTCTCCCATTAATCCACCTCCAAATCAATTCTTATGCCCTTCTAAGTCTTCTCTACTATTATATAACTGCACCACATTCTTCTTCACTTGTGTGCTGGATTAGTAAAACGTTAAATGAAATGACCATTAGGAAACTTGAAGCCTTACAACAATTTCAGAATGTATGAATTGTTGAAAAAAGCTCAAAATTAAAACTGACCTTAATTTACTAATAATTTGACCGTAGGGAGAAGATTATATAGCAGAATTCAAATAATTATACAAGTTATTTGGAAAGATTTAAGTATCTGTCGATATTAATCATTTGAAATTAAAAATGTCTCGTACATCACTTAGATGGAGCGTTGACGTTGAAACAAAATTAAATTATCTAAGGAAGTTGTTCATGCAAGTTTGTACAGATGGACGTGAGAAATCAGTTTTTTACAAAACATTCGGAGTGTTTTTCCAACAACTCTTTCGTTGTATTCGGGGTTCATTCGGTGAGTAAATCCGAAAAGGGTGTGTCTTTGTATTAATTCGTATGCGCATGCAGAGACAAAAGAGCTACGAGCCTTTCACGTGTTTTACTTTAGTGTTTACCTCAATGAGGATGAAATGGTTGAATAGTCTTGCACGGTGAAAAATTGCTCGTTTTCGTTGTTTTTCACGGCTCTTCTAAAGTGCCAAGTGGAGGAATGATGGACTTTTGAATTCTTCTTTAGTGCCCATAATTTGAGACTTTGTCGCAAAACTAGAAACCACACTGCTAGCAACCGTAGCAGTCGCCTTCCGTCTTTAACTACACATGCATCAATCATAAAAAGAGAAATTCCACAGCATTTTATTCCTCCAATAAATGGCACATCCAAGCTCTCCACATAAGAGATAGGATATATATGTAGTGGGACTAGGATTCTACACACACACATATTATTATATATACTCATAAGGACACAGCTGAGCTTGAGCATCTCCTGAGATGAGAAGTGAGTGTGTTCTTGGGTTGTAATAAATGATGACTGAAAAGCCCATCTCGTAAGGAGATATAATATACATAATAGCAGAGGAGGTAGGAGAGAGAGAGAGAGAGAGAGAAGTGGTTTGGCCACAGCATAATTTCCCCGAATGATGACAAGAATGAGTCCCATAACTTTCCCTATGGCTGACGTTTGTTGTGACAACTTATTCAACAATCATTCACCTCGACAGGCGACAAACGCCACAAACTTATCAAATTATGACTCCGACCATGCAAATTACTCGTCACCAACCGAACTAACGATCCTTCCTCCATTATTGGCTCAAGTATCACATTAACTGCGACTGAACATTGCAGAATTACACACAAAGAATCCCACAATTTCCTCAATTCACCGTTTCTCTTCACACAAATCAGATTTTAAAAAGTTTAAAAGACATTCAACTACGTTTGAATTTGAAATAACCAGCTCGTCAGTCGTCATTTCACTCAAAACACAAATATTAAATACCCTCGTTTCCTACTTAATTTATTTTTTTATTTTTTTCATAACTAAATTCTGTACTTTATACTTTGTAAGTAGTAAGTAGTAGTCGCAGTGGCTACATTTCTCAATTCCCAATTAGAAATCGCCATCATTTACACTAAAGTCACACTTTTAAGGTAATGAGATGATCGAATGCTTAAACACTTAATGGGTAGAAATTCAATGATCAGACCTTTTTCAAAATGACTTCCTCATTAAGTCTCGTAAGTATCGAATTTTACATTGTATCTCTCATCTTTACTTTTGCACAAAAACTCATCATTTCTTTAAATGATTTCTTCAATAAGCAATACACACATCAAACTCTAGTTTATTACTACACGGGCACTTCAAACAGCTTACTAATTAGTTGTTGATTTCCCAATCAACAGTCACTCTGTCTCGTGTGTGTACATCATTAACATTAACATGCAAGTTTTAAAAAACACCAGATTTTCGAAAAATTCTTAATTTATTATCAAATTATTTCCCCTAAATGCTCATCATTTTAGTGCTTTCTTAAGGAATAATTACCCTGTAAGATTCAGAGATGTGTATGTGGCTATTTCAGCTCTAGTTCCACAAAAATTACAATCCCCCTGAAGGGCAAATTGATTAAATAAGGTTGTATATCACACAACCAGTTGTTCCACTTGCATTGAACACATGTCCTGAGTATTAAGAAAATTAATTAGTCTTAAGTTTTACCTGAAAAGGCTCGGCAAATTGTACTAAAATGTGCTTCTTCCCTCAAATGGGATGAAATGAGCTCATTAAAAATGCAATTTGTTCTTCTTTTCTTTATTGAGTGAGTGGGGTTGTGTAATTGAAAGATTGGAAGGAACGAGTTCTAGAGTCCTTAGATTTGCATATTTATTTGAAAGGTTTAATGAGCATTATAATGAGAGCCATAAATTACGGATGTACTTTAGGTTGTGATGAGTCGATATCAGGAGAGGAGGAGAGGATGTCTTTCAGTTCTCCATGTCAAAGGTCACACAAGTTACAGATAGGAATCATCTGCGTATAAGCTGACTGTGTGCAAAGTTTGAACTGAAGTCTCCCTTCATTCCCGTGTAAACGTATTACAGACTTGGATTGGATAAAGATGAGTGACGAGTGTGTTTTCCGTCACAACTCAAACATCAAATGATGAAAGACGAATCACTTTTTCCATCGCACAAAATTAGATTCTTTTTTCCTATCAAAGGAAACAACGACGCTGCTCGTCACTCGTCAGTCGACACTCTCTCAGTCAACCAAATAACAAATAGCACTCATGAACCAACTAAACTTCACGATCTCATTGAGTCTTTATTGCAAAAAAATATCGCATTCAATCAACACTTATCTTGGTGTGCAAATTACAATTTGCAATTTGGATTTGAATGCAATTAGCAAATTATTTTCACACCTCTTCCATCACCAACAAAGAAGAAGAAGATATCGATCCATTAGAAGTTAAAAAGTGACCAGTCCCAAGCGAACATTTCTTGACTTTAAAACAAAACCAAACACGCTATTGTAGCACCAGCACAAAAGGAATAATCGCAGAACTTCCCACTAAAAAGGCAATTTGCGTTTTTCTCCTTAATTTGCACACTCACGATCACTCCCATTAAAACCTGAGATCCTTATCTTCCTTTCCTTATGTAAATTGTGCTATTTATTCGCACTCTCACAACTCTCCTTAAGCACCTCACTACCTCCACAACAGCTTAAGACTCTCTCGATCACCTCGTTTGTTCCGCAAGCAATTCTTAACCCAACTAAAAACGAAAAGGCATTATTTTCTATCTCAACTCGTTTTTTACCTATTTTTTCTTACACCTAAAGTACGAATGTTGGTACACCGTTCACAGTTACGTGAGCAATTCAATCAACAATGAACCCTTTTACCCTCCGAGTTAAAGAGTTTTAACATCAATAAAACTCGTGCAGCAGGAGTAATTGTTAAAAAACTAGAGAATGCATCTAACTGCACTCCAAGTGCAATAAACGTCCCGTTTTTTCACCTTCAATGTCAATGTCAATCAAAGGAGTGTATAGACAGACTTGTGTATTTGTCACCTTAAATATATATAATCCTTTTTCCTGTTCTAATTCAGGTATAATAACAGAGAGTGTTTAGCCGGTGGTCGTTTATGGGCCCAATGAACAGTTAACTGTGTAGAATCAAAATTCACAGAAAAAGGGTTTCTTCAAATGAGTAAAAAGCACGGGCAATAAATGATCCCGAAGAAAGGTCAAGTTTATTGGGTTTTATTGGTGCTCAAGGTCGTTAGGTAAACACTCTTTGTGAGTGTAAGTACGTGTCCCTACTCATGTAGGGATTAGTGGATTTGTGTAATCCTTTAATCGTTCGAAGACTCGTCCGAAAAGACATTATAGGAGCTGCGGGCTCTCACTCCATAAAGTCGGGGAATGGTCATAAAGATTATCATAATTGGCTCTCGCACTCTTAACAGCCTCTTACACTCTTATATGACACACACACCAACTCAGTAGTAAATGCATTTTAACGACGCGTCAATCATCGTTGGTACAGCTTAATGGGCTTTTTACTATCTTCCGTGTGATCCACATCCAAAGCCCACAATACAAAAAACACACACACACACACATCCATTCATTCATATTCACCTTCTTCTTCTTCCTGTCGAGTGTCGATGCATCTCCAAATTACATAAATAAATGTCACTTCCTCTCCATTTAAAAGTTTAACTCCTCACTTACTCCTCGTCCACCACAAAACTCAAAACATTAATACACATTAAAAAACTCCTTCAAATGCCACCCATCATCATCATCATCATCATCTTCTCCCATTCATCAACACCACACCACCTCACTCCATAATAACTATTAAAATATACACCCTCCATATCCGCAAACTTCCACATTCATAAATTCATAAATGATTAAACAAACAAAAAAGGATGACAAAAAAGAGGTCGATTGTCAATAATGCTTTTTCTTAATTTACAACCTGACTTTTGTTCTCTTGTCATCCTTCAACCTAAATGAACCCTTAAAAGTAACGCAAGGCGCAAGTTAAAGAAACTCGCACACATTTACCATTACCATTTGATTCCTTGTAAAAAATCAGAATGTGCAAATGTAACATAAAAATCCAAATGCAAAAATGATTTAATGTCTTGACAAAGCGAGTAAAACGTGTTTTCTCTTAAAAGTTCACTCAAAAGAAATGGAAGCACAAAAACCACAGAAATTATTGGGTTAAGTTGTTCTTATGAATGTGTGATGTGTTTAAGAATCAAGACAAATATTATATTCACGACTCTTCTTAAGAGAACAATTGAATTTGATTGTAAATGTAAACCTTGTAAATGATATATATTAACAACTTCACTGAATGAACGAGCACCTGCTCATTATTTCGTCATTTCTGCATTCCTCCTCGGATGAGTCTCCTCTCGTTTTTTTTTCATTGTGAAAACGCTCATGAAAAGCCGTATGAAATGTTTGTCCAGGAAGGAAAAAGTTCTGCAAAGTTCCGCTTGGAAAGGGAAGAAGTAAAAAGTGAGCCGGACAAGTTTGTCTAGGTGGAGTAGATGACAAGACTCGCGACACTCTCCCTCTCATTCAGCAGATCTCCCAGTCTTTTTAGTGAGGAGATCTTGTGGAAAGCTCATCTCTACTTTTGGAGTATTATATAGTGATGCAATGCAAGTGATGTTGGTGGTAGGTAGTGTTGCAGTTTTACTCCAGCAAAGGACGACGAAGGAACGAGTGGAGTTGTGTGAGGAAGCAAATCTCTCTTTACGAGATCGCAGAATGGTGAGAGATAAAGTACACGATGGATGCATTATTGTCCTCTTCATTCCACTCTAAAACTCTTTCTCTCCATTTGCATTCCGCCAATTCCGCAGATTCTCTTATGATTAAAACCCGGATTACCCGAGTCTCTCCCTCACACTCTTACCCGTGCATCATCACTTTCATTTTAATTCCAACTTTAAATAAATGTATTTAAATGTGTAAAAGTATATATCTTTTTTATTACTTTAAAGTACAAATTGGTCTATGCTATGCAGAGTTTTGCACAATTGGTTTCATTTGTACAAACTGTACACTCACGACAACATTATAGTTACCTAATAATAGTGTACATATCTATGAGATTTTATATTGAACTGTAACCACCTTATATTAAAAATGAGGGTTTACATTTGAAATGGAAGAAGGCATGTAAAATTGAAACGAAGTAGATGAGAGTGGAGTTTTGGCTTGCGTATAATTGTGAGGAGGAGGAAGGATGATGTTGATGATTCGTGGAAGTCTTTACTCGTCCGGAGATTAGAATGAGTCCATGAGATAGGATTTATTATTGTGAGGAGAAGCGATTAAGTTGGTGGAATGATGAGAGATCGACTACACTACTACATGTGGTGGTGGTGGAGGTACATGTATAATAATATCCATTAGAGAATAGAGAGAATAGAAGGAAGAAAGCATGAAGGAGAGAGTGAAAGGAGGGGGGGGGGAGGAGGGGGGTGTGGAGAAAGTGTGGGTTTGATGAGAGATAATGGTCGTTTGGGTAATGATGTTGAGGGGAAGTGGCACTTCTTCCCGTGATAAGGATGGAGGTTGTCATGGCGCTGGGCCACCCCTCCCGTCACAACCACAACCTCCCATTGGCCCTCACTCGTAGGAGGTGGGCCCTTACCGGGTAAAACCCGGGTAGTCCGTCACTAAGCCCTCGGTCAACCCGCATCTCTTCCCACATCAACATCTCCCAACATTCCTCTACACAACCCGAATCTCCTTATATGTACACATCATCTCCATCATCATCCTTTCCACTCTTTCATACTTCCATCTAAACACACACACACACACACACCGATCCCAATTCATTTATTCTTTCCTCTCTGATTCCAGGTGAGTCTACGGCCCATATATCCTCACTGCTAAAAAATAAAACTCTGCAAAATCAAAAATACCCGAAATTCGGAAATTAAAAAACACCTATCCATGCATTCTTCTTCTGGTTGGAGTGATCCGCCGTGCATCCTCATCATCGTAGCATCTTCCAAGTGACTCGATCGTCTCCTAAAGAAGTACAGAGAAGAAGAGGAGTATCACAGACACCACAACAGTGGGTAAGTGCAATGATGAGATTTGTTTTTTAGGAAGAAAGTCTCACACACACACACACACGTATTTCGTTATATACACCAAACCTCACAGTAAGTAACTCCACACACAATCCATTGCAAGTCTTAGCATTGTTTCGTGTTGGGTCATTCGACTCCCATCAACGAGACACGACGCATCCCCGTTCTTCTACTCTCGCACACACATTCGTCACATTTATCCTCATCTTTATTGCCACCACTTAACACGTATTTATTTTTAAACTCAAAACACATTATATACATTCATCTCCAATTTATTCATCCAGTAAATCACACATTACATAATAATTAAGTAATTCCCCGAGTCCCCGTGATTCCTCAAATTTTAATCGATTATTAATTTGTATGAAGTCACAATCAATACTTCAGCAGCAAATCCTTTTCTCGTGTAAAAGTGCAACAAGACACAAAGTGAGACTTGAGTTTTATCGTTATATTATGCTGAATGCATGGATTTTATTATAATTTGTGTTGCAACATTATTAGACATTATTCGTTTAATTATATATTCAGTTTATTTGTTCCTGGACACGAAGATTTATTTGTTTTTAATTGAAACAAATAAATAGAAGGTATTATTAAATTAATTTCCTGCCACCTGAAGCCTATGAAATATATTTCGCTGAGTTATCCACCACCACCGCTGCTGCTGCAATTTAAAAATGATTAAATTGTTGAATATTTTTATTGTGTTTCGTTATGAAAGGATTACGTTACGCTGACTTATTTATTTTCGCCACGAAGAACTCTAATTTTAATGCCTGCACCAAAACTTTCAGTTTTATTCACCTCAAATAAATATTATTGCCTATTACCTGTTAAATTGGACCTCACTTGCTGTTGTTGGTCAGAGTACCTTTAATAACGTGACTGTGTGTCTGTATTTTAATTAAAATCGAGGAAAGAAGGAAGACGCGAAAGAAATCCTTGGAAGAAGGCAGCAGAGAATAAATTCGCAAATCACAAAGCAAGCAATTACACTGTTGAACTCGCCATTACGAATCCTCATCGTCTCGTCTTAAAACCTCCTTTAATTGCACTTACGTAAGTACAAAATCATTCTATATAATTACCTCTGCACTTGAATTCGTTCCTTAGTTAGTGAACATCCGAAAATACACATTAGTAATAATAATAATAAGTTGCACACACACACACACTCAGATGCTTTCTCAGGGATTTCGTCTTGCAAGTCATATTAAAAGGTAATTGTAATTACTAATTACCTCAGAAAGAGCATT
Source organism: Isotomurus palustris (assembly GCA_034696625.1). Taxonomy (NCBI): domain Eukaryota; kingdom Metazoa; phylum Arthropoda; class Collembola; order Entomobryomorpha; family Isotomidae; genus Isotomurus; species Isotomurus palustris. The sequence continues at coordinate 9,477 of JAQGAD010000344.1, read as the reverse complement.
TTTAATTTCTCTGTAAAATCACACCACCACAATCCTTAGCGTGTGTGTGTGTGTGCTTAAGTGTGTTGTAGTTGGAGTAAACAAGCAAATTATATTTTAAATGCGTCCAAATTTAAGCAGAATTAGGCAGAGTACCAGGAGAAAGATTAATTGGAGAGAAGTCCACTTTTTATTTTACCACCTGCAAAATTTCTGGCGATGAATAAAAAAGCCGATGCATTATAATAAATTGCAATCCACACTCACATATTAAACATTAGAGTAACAACTAATGGTGAGAGATGCTCCGTTTGCAATGAAAAAATGCATTCTTGATTAACAAGAGGAGTTTTTATTTCCCATTATCAAAATTACACCGATGAGTGGCCGACAACAAAGGCTACCATTTAAATCTTCGTAAAACACTACAAATTATCTCAATTGCATCGCTCAAACTGCGAAAACGCTAAAATCTAAAATACACGCCGTTGAGTTGGCATTCTTCGTCTGATCAAGAACCAATCAAGTTGCTATAATGGGCAGCAGTAGGACCGAGAGTGTGAATGTAATGAGCACTAATTGGTCTTTATTCTTGGTCATTTCTCTCCAATAATAATCAAATCCCTTTTAAAACACACTAAGCTATCGATGCATATTATCGTTAACCACACTTAAGCATTGTCTCCTGCATGAAACAAGCCGAAAAGAAAAACTACTCTGTCCAATTAGCATTTTCATCGTCATCCATAATATCGTATGGGCCTTATCCGGGAAGTACTCTCGCAACACGCTTAAACTACCTCTTCTTCTACTTCCCTACCAAAGGCAGGTTACCTGCCACATCAGAAACAGCCACGTAATTTCAGCTATCGATCCGAAAAATCCGATCCGGGTAGCAAGTACTGAGTGAGTACAATACACCTTGTAGTTAGTTCTACACACACGTCTACTATCTATCTATTGTATTATTCTGAATGAGTCAACAGTCACGTCTACATTATATCTCTCCCTCTACAACCATTCATTGAATATTGGATGTTATGGAATTAACTTAACGACCACTGTCTGCAGTCTGCGGATATATTCAGCCCATTCTAAACACAAAGCCAAAGCAGCCTTACCCACCAGTCAGACGCACACCATACGATGAATAATTGTACGATGCTTTTAGCCCGTAACGCAGATTGTGTAGATAGACACACACACTCATCATCATCCATAATGACCCTCATAATTGCCCACGATTAAGTGTGTGTTATGCGCAAACTAAAAAATGCATTCATGATCATGACTACGTTCATCCCAGGTTAGCTGACTGAGTAAAGCGATCCGCAAGGAATCAATTTCTTCGAATATCCTTTCACCACCACCAGCAAAAGAACCACCAAAGATGCAATTTATCCTCCTGTTCAATTTGCAATTATCATCATCATCAATGAATAAATGACTGAAACGGAGAAACTCATTGCAGCAGAAATTACGAGGGCTGCTCGCGATATAGACAAACTCAAGAAGGAGTACTACGCAAACTACAAGCGCGTCTATTGTAGATCTGGTTTTTAATAGTTGGCCACCACAGAAACTGCCTAGGGTCAAACTACCTGCGATGAGTCTACCTGAGAGTCCGAATGCATGAATCGAATGATGAGCCAATTTCCATCCATATTTGGTGGAAAGCGAAGATAGAGGATAGAATATTTCTTGGAGATTGTGAGTTAAATGTGTGAGGTTTATTTGTTGGTTGTGCAGATGATTGAAGGAGCACAGGAGATAAAAGAAAAGAAGAAATAAGGAGGAAGGAAGGAAGATGAATTCGAAGTTTATCGACAGCATGTTGCCAAAGTACGGGGGAGGAGGAGAGGGAGGAGGGAACCAGGCGGCGGTGAATTATTCTTCTGCGATGGCAGCCGCAGCGCGGATGTACCCGTATGTGTCGATGGGTCAGCAGAGTCCGTTTGCAGCGGCGGCAGTGGCAGCAGCGGCGGCAGCCTCGGGTGGAATGGGCTTCGGCTCTCATCTTGGTGCAGGTGGTGACCCTAATGACAAGGCTTGTCGTTATAATGGTCCCTCAGTTGCTGACTCAATGCTCAACTATAACCATTTAGCAGCCAACGCTGCAGCAGCGGGCCACAATAGTGCAGCGACCGCCGCTGGCATCGCAGCTGCTGCCCAATTCTACCATCAAGCCGCAGTCGCAGCCTCCGGAGGTGACCCCAATGCAGCCTCTCAGTTCCAACAAGGTACGCAAGGACTTCCGGATATCCCCCGATACCCGTGGATGTCCATTACAGGTCAGACTTGCCAACCTATACTGTGCTTTCTCTTTCTCGCCCTAGCTTTCGCTTTCACCACACCACAGCATTATCCATATACACATATATTACCAGTTGAAAACCTGGAACCAAACATAACGAAAAAGGACCCATTATTTAATTATTTGGCGTCATAATTCTCATAATAAAGCGGAGCAGAGTTCAGGAGACCCACGTTTAAAACCTAAGGTGTGTGGAGACACTTCTTATTAGTTGAGTGACGATGAATGTGGAAAGAATGGAAATGGGACGCAAAGAATGTAAAGTGTGTTGAGAGGAGGTCAAAGTTGAGATGGAGTTTTGGGGTTTTATTCGAGTCGTAAAAACGGGAGTCTCTCTTCTTCGGTGTTCGGTGTGGAAGAAGAAGAAGAAGAAGAAGGGATAGATGAGTCTTCTTCGTCTTCTACTTCGGGTTGTGAGCTGTGTAGTGTTTTGGCATGCGGGTAGGAATGGTTGATGGATGGTGGAGAGGCCTTGGAAGATTGACAAACTCGGTTGAGTGTCTATTTGTGCAACCAAAGTGGATTCGAAATGGAGCATTTGCACTTGCAAAGAGACCGTTTGTTTAGACAAATGGGATTCTTGGCTTGTATCAAATCGTTCGGTTGACATGCATGTGTAAGCAGCCCGAGAGTAAATCTGGCTACTCCAACAGTCAAACATTAAAACTCTCTCCTTCGACTTTCTCGGGTCCCAATAAAAATAATCCAGAATGTGGCCCATAAAGATGCTAAAGTATGGAAGTAAACATTTGCCAAGTTGTTCGAGTCTCTGCTTATCCTCCACAAATGTCACATTTCAAACTTTTTAAATGGGGGATAATTGGACTCCTCCTTCTTCCCAAACCGTCTTCGTTAAGTCCGCCCAACCAGCACCAGCAGATTCTTCAGCAACGTCTGCAAGCAAAAACAACCATAAAACCTTAAAGAAAGAGACACTTTGACTCATCTCGAGCTCAATTGTGTGGCTGGCTGGCTGGCTGACTGTGTATGAAAACGTCTGCGCCTAACTTTGTAGTTATACAACTTGTCTCCCAGCTGGCTATTCGTCTCTCTGACCTTAATTCGCCATGTACACTTTAATTAGCCATAAAATGATCATTCAATCGCCAATCCTGAGGGATTTTATGTGGATACAATTGATACAATTATGGGCGTGTTTGATTCTTCCAAATACATAATAACAATAGAGCATCTGCATATAAACTTAATGAATCTCCTCGCTCTCCATCCACACACATTTTTGGCAAACTCACGTCTTCTATTATTTCTCGTACGAGTAGTTTAGTAATTGCTCCTACACCACCACAATACACTACACAATGTATAGTTATCTCTCTACTGCGAAAGTGTCAAAGTAGCACACGACGACACGTTTACATCACTACAAAATTACAACCACATTCGTGCAAAAAAGGAAAAAAACTTGTAAATGAATGTCGTGCAAATGCCAAACTGTGAGAAGTTATCATTATAATTATATTATAAGGAGAGACCAATCAATTTCTTTATAGTGTTGTCTTTGACAGCAATTAGACTCATTAATGGTCACGTTAACCTAAAGCGCAGTCGTACGAAATAGTTCGCAAGAATTCCTTTATCCATTTTTTTAAATTCAAAAACGAGATTTCTAATTTTTACCTGTAAACTACCCAAGCACTTCTACTTCTGCTGAATCTGATGATTGAGTCAGCAGTATATTATAAAGCTCTGCTGAGAAATTGCACTTCATCTAATTAAAGACTTGTTAGCTGAATTTGCAAAATTAAAAATACCGTACAATTAGAATCATGAGAATTAGAGGCGTTTTATTTTATTCACAAGCCCTAGAACGATGTAGACCACTTTGAGTTTTAAAATCTTTGAACCAAGCACGTAACACGAAGATAAAAGTTCTATTAGAGATAACAAAGTGTATTAAAACGCCTGAAGGAAGTATGAAAAATGCGATCACCATCATTTTTTACCCTTCCAAAGACTGACATACAGAGAAAAATCATTGGGCTCTCTTTAATTCTTTCTTTCTTTAGGGAGGAAGGATTGAGGAGGTCGAAGGTTTGATTTTGGATTGGCTTTGTAGTTGCATTTATTTTGTAGAGTCCGTTCTTCGTATATCAAATGGCCCTCACACAAGTCAAAAGAGAGTAATTTAATTCATGAATTTAATAGTCAATTCATTTGGAATAACGAACCTTTTAAAGTTAAACTAGTACAATTAATTTAATTCCATCCACATCCACCACAACCACAATGCTAGAGTCCCGTTACTAAATAAGAACAAGAAATGGGATGCTAACTAAAGAGTATTTCATTCACATCATTTACTCTAATACATAATAATGTAAGTACACAAGTATAACAAGCGCACAGACATGACGATCAAACTATATAACCTCTCTCTCTCTCTCTATGAAGTAGTAAGCAACAATCAAGATGACTTTATTGATGAAGAACAATGTGCAATTTAATGTTGTAAAGCAAGCAGCGGAGGAGTCAAGTAAATTCAGTTCTTATTTTGTGCATATCTCTTCTGTGTCTTCACAGCCCTCTCTAAATCTTTGAGGCATCTAACCAATTGTATTTATTGCAAATTCCTTCATCTTGTTCTCATCCCAGTCTATTATGTTATTGCTATTATTATGATTGCAATGTAAATTAGGTGATGCTAATGGGATAAGATAAGTTACCTACAGACTGGGCACAAAACGATATTTATTTATTTGTTTTGTGGTCACACAATCCACAATCTGGCCTTCATATATATTTCTCCTCCAATCCAAGTATACATTCACAGATGAGCCTACAGGCAAACACGCTCTTCAGTCACGATCCCCAATTCTGTGTGTAGCCTTTAATCTCCTAAAAATACAAAAAACATAATGAACTATTCCTTAACTAGTTTCATTTAAAAAGTAACAACTTAAGGCACAATTATCTCAGTCAGCAGAATAAAGATTTCAAGCAAATATTGGTTGATATTTTCATAATTTAGAAATTCGCGATTTGCTTCATTGATCTATCAACCTATCAACCTCTAACCACGACGTGCATACGTGTAGATTATTGCAGATGAAAAACGTGTGTAAGGATTTCCAACAAAAATTATATGCAATGCAGCATCGCAGGAGTGAGAAGCTTCTTTTGAAGACAAAAAATGAGAATTTTTCTTAATTATCTACGTTAGACAGATGGTAATGGTGGTGGTGTGCTTGTTACTTGTTACATTATTTCCTCCTTCTTTATTTGACTAGATAGCTTTTTTAATTACAACCAAGTTGATTTATTTGAATGTTCAAGAGCAAGCAAGCTAGTCCAACCGCCACTTTAATATAATCCACACGATATACACACACAACACTCCTGTGACTAGTCTACAACAATGGGCTAATTAGTTGGAAAATGTGTTAATTAAGTTACATTATTCAAACCATTCTGTTCTCTTAGTGCATCATTGTCATGTTACTTAATTGTTATGCATATATCATCACAGAATCCTAGGCATACACGATTCACAATTATTTTTCTCTTCCTACTCTATCATTACACGCACATTATTCCCCGACCTTATGACTACTTAGCACGGCAGACAAACCAAAAGTCTCAATGAATTTACTCTCTAAATATTACTCTCATTTTTCCTCATTAAATGTCATCCTCAAATTCCCAAGCGAACTTAATCACAAGTAACTCAGTAATGAATGAATCCTGCTTTTTTCCCGTCCAGACTGGACAGCTGGAAGTGGAAACTTGAAATTCAAAGGATGAGGCAATACGTCTCAGATTTCACAGAGGATTTGTAATTCGTGATATACACGCATCGTGAAGGAGATATAATAATATATTATGGGAGACTGGCTGTTTTTCTTTCCTTATATAAATACGAGGAATGTGTACAATTCTTTCTACTGTATACGATGCCGTCTGTGTTTTTTTATTTCGCTATGTTCCACACACACACCGAGCCACGTAATAGTGGAAACCATCCACGAGTATACGAATATTCCTGTACCGAATGAGTAGAGAGGATGTGGTCAATAAGAAATGAATAGTCATTAAACTCATTTAAAGTGGCTATAAAACGTGAGGGGGTTACAATGTTTGAATATCTAAATCCCCACATGTCCATCCGTGATCCATATACTATTAAACCATTCAATCCAAGCTCTGACTCTGACACAGAGCTACCAACACACAAAATAATATACAGAATACAGACACACAAACTCAACTGTGAGATCTGCTTGCTCTGCCATTTACTTCCCTCACTGTGAAGATAACTTACTGAAAGTACATTTAACTCGAAACTTAATAGGCTATCGAGTTAATTTACTCGCTCGTTATGGAGTGTCATACTACATTGGTTTGTACACGTGTTTCGTACTTCAGGCTAACGGCTCATTGCACAGTAAAAAATAAAAAGATTCTTTATGTCCATCCAAAAATATTAATAGGCCACTCTCATCCACCATTGCCACTGTTAAGTGATGCCCTTTGAGTCAGTAGTAAAGTGGTAGGAGCAGTAAGCAGTTACATGTAGACCAAATATCTTCTATAATTTCAATTTAATTGCATTTTAAGGTCACTTTGTACGCCACCCCAAGAAAGAGTTAACAAGTCAGAACGAAGTCGTGCCGTTTCCCATTCAGAAGTCAAATAATTATTAAAATAATTCCCCACACAAATCAACGTCTTGAGGATATTTTTACAATAATTCTTTGGCTGTTTGTTTGTCTACACGTAGTTTATGCTAATAATTACACGAATATATTCATACATTTTCCTTCGGAGTTAATTAAGAATTCTAGAGAATGTAATTAATGGATGGCGTAATTTATGATGAATTACCTATATGCACCACCGTGTGATGGTTGGTCTTGGTTTATCCGGCAATCAATTAATCTACCTTATGTATTCAGTATTTATAATAATAAGCAAAGGTACGGTTCGCAGCAGGGAATTAATGCGAAATGTACTTACGGATGGTTGACTCATAGCCTGTAGTCTGTACGTTTTAAAAAGGTACCAAGGTATACGTATGTACCAAGGTAGGTAAAATAAAATACCTACTGTATACTGTTACTGCATTCTACCCATCCGTACCTACAGTACATCATCGCTCATGTTCGCTTAATTAGCAAATAATTTACTTGTCTCAAAATTACATTCACACAGGCAGCCAACAGACAAAAACCTTCAAGAAGACTATTTCTAATTCTAATGGACTTTTTTATATTTCCATTGCCATTTCGTTGTTTATTTTGCTGTAAACTGTGAAGTGCAACCATACGTAATTTGCTTGGCTTTACACACACTCACTGTAGTTATAAGAACACACGGAGAGCCTTAATGTAACACTACCTCAACTACCTGAATACGTGTGTTCTGATGTTCTGCTACAAGGAAGGAAGTCAGCGCTTAATGTCTGCAGGTAGTTTACGCTACAACTAGTACCATTTTTCACGAAGATTTTTTTAAATTGCAAGGTTTCTAGTGAAATACATCATCATCTTCCTTTAATGAGCCTACTAAACAATTAAACTACATTGATACTTTTACACATTAAAAACTTCGGGTCCTCGGGAAAGCTTACACCACCAAACTCAAAACTCTAGTATCAAATTTACTGAGTAGAAATGTTTACCAAACTCCTGCGTCTCCATTTAATTATTTTTTGTTTTGCTAACCAATAAAGGTAAACTTCTAATTATGGCCCGAGTTTTGCCAAAAATCGAGTGCAAAAAATGTATGCACGTCATGCAAAACAAAGAATTCAAAATTAAGCTTGAGTACGTAAAAGACGAGAGAAGTAGTAGTAGTAGTGACTTTCATTACACTTGCATTGGTAATAAAACTGAATCATCCAATACAATCCACACGTTACCTTCAGAGACCAACATTCATCCACATTATTTCCATTTCGTGTTAAAGAAATTAGAATCGATGTATCTATCTACTCTGCATATATAGTCATATGAAGACATTGGTGTATTTGCTTAGCGTAGCCATCTCATGATGATACTTTAGTTGATAATGTAGAAGACAGGCTGCCCGAGTACAATAAAATGAAAACTACCACTAACATCCAACATTACTAAAACCAATAGTCGTGTTCACCACAAACTACACAAACTTCAATTTTTTCTCCCTTTGTGGCTGTTTGATTTTGATTGAAGGCGACCTTCTGACTCCTTGCACAGGGTTGTGATTACGTTGATGATGATTATATGATCGTTATTAATAATTTGGTTTACATTTCGATCTCCATCGTCAGTCTCTCCATTCCTTTTCCTCTTTAATCGACCTTCAAGCTATTATTTTTATTCCTACATTCTTCACCTTCCTTCCACATCCAACATCTAATGTACAGCCATTTATCCGCTCTACACGTTTTTGCATCAACTCAACTACCAACCAAACTATCCGAATCGACTTCTCCTCTTCTAAATAGATCCTTCCTCCAGACTTCTCACAGACTCAGAGCTTCATTTCTTACGAACGATAAAATACTTTCTCATATTTAAGTCTGGCCGCATCTCTCCTCCAGTCTGCTGGAGCTGAATTGAACAACAAGAAGAGTTGGCAGAGATGAAGAAGAAGAAGGGAGTAGACTTACACGGTGTGTTCATGATCGGTGGTGGAAGAATAGAGGAAAGATGTAAAAGAGAGGGGTAGTTTTACACACATTTACTCTCTCACTTATTCCATGTAGTTGAGCTATTCTGTCAGCCATTAGCGTGTGCTCGAAGCAGCCATTCTCTCATATCTCTGACAATTCCTCAGCAATTCTCAATCCACCCTCCCTCTCATCCCTCCGCGTTCTTCGTGAGTAACCTAAGCTCCCAGTTGGGGTTCCACGGGTTCCTCCAAAGAAGCAGCAGCAGCGTAGAAATGTCAGCCTCAACTCCATCCAAAGACTTCCAAGCAGAGCTCTCCACCCTGCATTTCAAAAACGAAAAAATCCATTTTATTCCCACGATTAAGGAGAGCCCAACATCATCCATCAATTGTTACTTTCCTAGGTTGCGTATTATATTTAGTGCAGTTGTAATAATTTGTATGATGTGGGTAGTTAAATGAGATGTAGTTAAGAAGGTGTAAAAAGGAGTTAGGAGTTCATAAAGAAAGTAATAAAACAAATGCATAAACAACTTTACTACCACGAGACTCTCGAGGAGACTCTCTCTCTC